>JBAIZL010000005.1:240010822-240033322 GCA_036971475.1 Prosapia bicincta | reverse complement strand
TACAGGTTTAAATTTAATGTAGCTGGTGCTCCCTCCCCAAGACATTAGCAAGCTCGTCCAACTGCAACCTGCCCCAGCTGCTACCATTGTTGCTGACCGGTGATGTGGGTAATATAAATATCCCGTGACCATCTAATGGCATCCGAAACCATTAGCCTTTTCATAACTTTAGCATAACGTGGAGATATCCTCAACAACCGGATGATCTCCTCGTTACGACGGTCCCAGGAACCGAGGGCTCCTACCACTAAGGCATTAAGGGTCACTACATAACCCTGAGATCGGAGCTCCTCAGCCAGGTGCGAGTATTTATCAATCTTGGCTTGTCGTGATTCGGCCAGAGACTGATAGCGGTTCTCGAAGGGGACCGCTACATCAACAATAAACTAATAGCTGGCACAAACAATTGGAACACTTAGCTGCCAGGTACCCATCAAGCTGCTTGCTAATTTCGATTCCTTTCACTTCTGTCGATTAACTCGGCAATGTATTCGCTAACGTTATACTCTTTAACCTCCATTCCGGGCAAGGGATGTACTGGCTTCACAGTGGCGTCATTGTCAGGTACGATGAAATACGCAATAGAATTACGGCTCTGGTAACGTGTTTTTACCTCTTCCGGTACTACCACACGATGCAGCTGAAATGCAAGAAGACATAATATTTAATATTTCGTAATTTTCTTGAACAAAATTGTAAACCTTAAAGTGCAGTTTTCCATTAATCAACTCTTGAACAAGACCTTTTTATTAGTTTATAAGAGCCATTAAAATGGACTACGCCTTGTTATAGATTTTCGATTGATAATCCCGCAGTTGAAATCAAGAAATCAGTAGGGCTGGGAGATCACAAGGTGAAATTGTAGTGTCATTACACCATCAAACTCAAGTGCTGCTATACATAGAGTTTAAAAAAATATATGTTAAATTGTAAAAGTGAAAAAAACTGGTGACTCAGGGTCAATCTGAAAGGACAGAAAGTATTTCTTATGATTTTGTTTTCTTTTTCAGTTAGTAACTGATGGGCAGCAGCCTTTCGTCATAACTCTTTGTATTTTACATAAGGAAACTCAGAATTAGTTTTCCTTTAAAATTTGAAAGTGTTATCTCAAAAATAACATTATAGTAAAATGTGACAAGATAGAATTGTTCTTCGAGGTCATTAATAGGCTCTACAATGTACAGTATTACTTCTTGCACCATGCAAGAGGTAGTTTTTCTCCCTTATAATAGGATTACCTCTAATAAACAATTCAATAGCAAATTGAATATAAATTCAATATCAATAGAATCTCCCTACTCTAGCTATATTGTATAAGGGGTTCTGTGAAATGAGCAAGCATCGAGTTATGCGCAATAGCAAAGAATCTGAAGGATATAGCAACCTGACATGAGTACCTCCTGTCTAAAAGTACACATTTACCCTATTTTACAAGTTATATGATTATCATAAGGTAATTAAACTATGATATAATAGCGTTGCAACAGACGTTTATAAATATTGCAATAGGCGTACAGTAATTAAATGTAATAAAATGTTTTCTATTAAATCAAACGCAGTTGCCTAACTATTGCTTACTTTCAAATGTAATAATTGACCAAATTTGAAAAAAAACATAAAAGACATAATCGAACCTATATTTTCTCTCCCTCCCTCTCTCTTTCACTCCTCTGCACTCTCTCTCTCGCTCTCTCTCTCTCTCTCTCTCTCTCTCTCGATCGCAGTATTTCACTTATCCTCTCTCTTTTGCCCTCTCTCTTCCTCTATCTCCCTCTGTCTCTAATCCTCTCCCTAAGCCTCTATTTTTCGCATACTCTCTCTTTTTCTTTCACTGTGGTATAAACAATTGCGAGGCTTGTAGATTATCCGAAATGCTTAAACAATCAATATATGACTATTCAAGGTAAAGCAGTACTTAAATTCACATAGCAATCAAAACGAGAGTTACATACATGCAAAGATGCATATCTAAATATACAACTATCTTACCGCTAAACACGCCTCATGTACCGATAGATGGGGCTGAAGGCATTTAACCTATCTTGTTAGTGCCTAAAATGAAATATTTACTGAAATGTTGTGAAAAAGAAAATGATTCAATTTAAAAATAAAATGAAAGTATCACAGGATTGAACATTACAAAACATAAACATTTGCGTACTATGAAACATAAAGGATTACTAATAATTCTAAACATTGCCATATCAAACACCCATGTTTACAGGTTCATTGCTAGAGTCATGCGGAATGGACTTTGGCATGCACATAAGAGCAAAGTGCAATTGAACACAAACAATGAAACGTCTGATAACATTTCCGTTACAAGTGTAAGGTGTCGAATCACATGCAACATGCATGTTTGTAGGTAGCTTGGTTGAGCTGACGTCTAATATTAACTATGAATTGTTAGTGAAGCTCATTGTGGTATTCAAAAGGCAAAATTACGCCCATGGTAACAGATCAGCTGCATATGTTAGGTTAGTGATGACATGCAACATGCATGATTGTAGGTATCTTGGTTGAGCTGACGTCCAATATTAACCATGAATTGTTAGTGAAGCTCATTGTGGTATTCCAAAGGAAAAATTACGCCCATGGTAACAGATCAGCTGCATATGTTAGGTTAGTGATGTTATGCAACATGCATGTTTGTAGGTAGCTTGGTTGAGCTGACGTCCAATATTAACCATGAATTGTTAGTGAAGCTCATTGTGGTATTCCAAAGGAAAAATTACGCCCGTGGTAACAGATCAGCTGCATATGTTAGGTTAGTGATGACATGCAACATGCATGTTTGTAGGTAGCTTAATTGAGCTGACGTCCAATCTTGCCAAGGGTATGCGAGTGGAGCGGTCGTGCGGTTACAAAGGAACAATGACGCATATCATACCATATCATGTGTAATTGTTAAGTTGATGATTATATGCAACATGCATCTTTGTAGGTCGCTTGGTTGAGTCAACGTCCAATGTTGCCCAAGGCGTGCAAGTGAAGCAGTCGTGCGGTGACAGATGAAAAATAACGCCTCTCGTAACCGATCCGTTGCAATAGTTAAGTTGGTGGTATATGCAACATGCATGTTTGCAGGTAGCTTGGTTGAGTCTACATCCCTCATTACTCAGGGAGTGCAAGTGAAGCAGTCGTGTGGTGACAGATGAACAATAAAGCATCTCGTAACCAATCCGTTGCAATAGTTAAGTTGGTGGTATATGCAACATGCATGTTTGCAGGTAGTTTGGTTGAGTCTACATCCCTCATTACTCAGGGCGTGCAAGTGAAGCAGTCGTGTGGTGACAGATGAACAATAAAGCATCTCGTAACCGATCCGTTGCAATAGTTAAGTTGGTGGTATATGCAACATGCATGTTTGCAGGTAGCTTGGTTGAGTCTACATCCCTCATTACTCAGGGAGTGCAAGTGAAGCAGTCGTGTGGTGACAGATGAACAATAAAGCATCTCGTAACCAATCCGTTGCAATAGTTAAGTTGGTGGTATATGCAACATGCATGTTTGCAGGTAGCTTGGTTGAGTCTACATCCCTCATTACTCAGGGCGTGCAAGTGAAGCAGTCGTGTGGTGACAGATGAACAATAAAGCATCTCGTAAACGATCCGTTGCAATAGTTAAGTTGGTGGTATATGCAACATGCATGTTTGCAGGTAGCTTGGTTGAGTCTACATCCCTCATTACTCAGGGAGTGCAAGTGAAGCAGTCGTGTGGTGACAGATGAACAATAAAGCATCTCGTAACCGATCCGTTGCAATAGTTAAGTTGGTGGTATATGCAACATGCATGTTTGCAGGTAGCTTGGTTGAGTCTACATCCCTCATTACTCAGGGAGTGCAAGTGAAGCAGTCGTGTGGTGACAGATGAACAATAAAGCATCTCGTAACCAATCCGTTGCAATAGTTAAGTTGGTGGTATATGCAACATGCATGTTTGCAGGTAGCTTGGTTGAGTCTACATCCCTCATTACTCAGGGCGTGCAAGTGAAGCAGTCGTGTGGTGACAGATGAACAATAAAGCATCTCGTAACCGATCCGTTGCAATAGTTAAGTTGGTGGTATATGCAACATGCATGTTTGCAGGTAGCTTGGTTGAGTCTACATCCCTCATTTCTCAGGGAGTGCAAGTGAAGCAGTCGTGTGGTGACAGATGAACAATAAAGCATCTCGTAACCAATCCGTTGCAATAGTTAAGTTGGTGGTATATGCAACAGGCATGTTTGCAGGTAGCTTGGTTGAGTCTACATCCCTCATTACTCAGGGCGTGCAAGTGAAGCAGTCGTGCGGTGACAGATGAACAATAAAGCATCTCGTAACCGATCCGTTACAATAGTTCGATTCATTGTGAGTTGGTGGTATATGCAACATGCATGTTTGCAGGTAGCTTGGTTGAATTAACGTCCAATGTGTCCCAGGGCGTGCGAAAGGAGTGATCGTGCGGTTAAAAAGAACAATGGTGGCGTATCTCTTAACAGATCCTTTGCAATTGTTAACTTGGTGATTATATGCAACATGCATGTTTGTAGGTCGCTTAGTTGAATCAACTTCCAATGTTGCCCAGGACGTGCAAGTGAAGTGGTCGTGAGGTTACTAAGGAACAATGACCCATCTCGTAACCGATGCTTTACAATTGTTAAGTTGGTGATTATACGCAACATGCATGATTGTAGGTCGCTTGTTGGAATCAACGTCCAATATCCCTCAGAGCGTGCGAGTGGAGTGATGGTACGGTTAAAAAGGAACAGTGGTGGCATATCTCTTAACAGATCCTTTGCAATTGTTAACATGGTGAAATTATGCAACAATACCCAAGGAGTGCGAGTGGTGGGGTCGAGCAGTTCCAAAGCAACAATGACGCATCTCGTAACAGATCCGTTGCATTTCTTAAGTTAGTGACTATATGCAACATGCATGTTTATAGTTCGCTTGGTTGAATCAACGTAAAATAATACCTAAGCGTGCGAGTGGCGGGGTCGTGCGGTTACAAAGGAACAATGACGTATCTCGTTCCAGATCCTTTGCAATTAATTGTTAAGTTAGTGACTATATGCAACATGCAGGTTTATAGGTCGCTTCGTTGAATCAACGTCCAATACTATGCAAGGCGTATATTCATCATATGTATATTCATTCCTGATGATGTTGGTATTGTTGTTTATCAACGAAAGTCTTTGAATATAAATTGATAAATAACTCTTGTATTTAAATAACCTGAGTTGTTTTATATATATATATATATATATATATATATATATATATATATATATATATACATACTTTGTGTGTGTGTGTCTGTGTGTGTGTGTATGTGTCTGTCTGTGTGTACGTGTGTGTGCGTGCGTATGTGTCTGTGTTTGTGTGTGTGTGTGTGTGTGTGTATGTGTGTGTGTGTGTGTGTGTGTGTGTGTGTGTGTGTGTGTGTGTGTGTGTGTGTGTGTGTGTGTGTGTGTGTGTGTGTGTGTGTGTGTGTGTGTGTGTGTGTGTGTGTGTGTGTGTGTGTGTGTGTGTGTGTGTGTGTGTGTGTGTGTGTGTGTGTGTGTATTGGTATAGTTCTAATGCCCAGGAAAAACTTTCAGACTCTCCTCCAGACCAAAGTCAACAAGTATATATATGAGTAGGTGAACAAACAAATATGGGTAGAAGAGAGTTAAGGGTCTTACTGGAGCCGAAAGATGGCGAATCCTTTCATTATGCTCCGTTCATATCCCTAAATTCTGGGGACCTCAAGAGTATGTTGCCGTATGTAGCTTATGTTGTGTATAAAAGGTATGTACGAGCCGTACCTAAAAATTGGAAACTCTGAGGTTGGAGAACATTATTAGTGGACAGGGGTTTTATTTTCACAAATCTTAACAAACGTCGAGGTTTAATCATTTCGGTTTGGAACTGAACTTCATAAAGACGAATTCGTAAGAACGTAGATGACAAATGACCATATTAATCTAAAGCTATGTAACACAGAAACTAGAAGAATCGCATGACATACATTCAAGAAGGTCACATAAAATGCTGATCAAATAGAAATATTAAAGACTGCATGATTAAATTTTGTTGTAATGAAAAGATATTGTTGGTACTATAAACGTTAATATTGCTATGTATTATGTGTTAATATTGCAGATATGTTGTTGTTGTGCGTTTTCCAATCTACTAAATGATATAGAGGTGTGATCTTACAAACGGTATAAATGTACATTGAACGTTAACATAGCTAAGAGAGAAAACAATAGACTTGGTTATAATGTCAGAACGCCGCTAACGAGGGAGAATAACTAACCTTGTTTTCTTCAGAAGGTTAACATTATCAATGCACCTTTGTTTATAACTGTTTGCTGCTTCTGTATAAGCAATTGTTCAACTGATTATGCAATCATTTGACTTTCGAACTTCTATGTGTGACGACAAGATCTAAGCAACTCTTCCGTGTCTGTGGCATCACAGTTATTACTACCATCACGGTTCTCTGTATATACCATAACCTTACGAATAAAACTATGTGTTTTTTATTAGTTTTATTTTATTTTAGTTTTTTTTATTATCAGTTTAGTTGGCAGTCTTAGATTAGGCCTACAGTCAATTTCTGTACTACTAAGCAAACTGAAAATATCCCTTGACAGAAATAATAGTTATTTTCCTCTCAATATACCTTTATATGCAGTACTTTATTGGTAAGGCCTATAGTAATTAAATTACAAAAATTAAATTACAAATTAATAGTATATTACATTCTAGGTAATTTACTTAATAAAAAGGTTACTTTTTATAAAAACATGAATAATAAAAAATATATAAAATTCAATCACCTATTGAATTTCTTGATTTTTGAAAAATGTCTTACTTAGGAAGATATTAGTTACTGAGACTTATTGTACTAAACCTCAGCCTAACCTCTTTACTTGCATTAGCTTCAGATGTTAAAGTGACTTAAAAGCGCGCTGCAGTGAAACATCTTTGTAAAAGTATTATTATATCTTCTAACTCAAAATATACCTTTATTAATAAATATAAGTTAATGGGGCTACTTCAAATGACCAAAGGTCATCTAACCAAAATACTCAGCTGTTAAATAACCAAATACACGACTTTCAAATAATCGTAATACACGAACTTTAAATAACCAAATACGCCCATTTCAAATAACCAAAGACACGGACTTCAAATAAACGTAAAGTTGCGAGTTATCGCTATGCCGCTCAGCAGGCGTTCAACGCAAAACTTGAAGTTAATAAGTAAATGGGAATTCATATTTCTAAAAATATCTAAACTTAGTAGTTATTATTACTACCTTTAAATTATTTCTCAAAATTCTACGGTTTAACTTTATTATTATTAAAGTAAATGTAATGCAGGAATATCATTAGGTTTAATTAGACCATAGATCGTAAAGTATCTTATTATAATTATAAATAGTATACTTTTAGTCTAATCTTTTAAAATATTAGGTGTAATTACAAAACTATGGGAAATAAGATACAGTGTTAATTTTTGTAAACAATTGCAGATTTAACAACATATTGAAACTTAAATAACTACCTTAATAAATATTTAAACATCGTGTTGAATAAGTGTAGTTACAAAACGATAATTAATATAATAAATTGATAATTTTTCAAAAGTTTTTAAAAATGTTTCTAGATGTAAACAGCATACTGATACCTTAATATTAAAGTAAACTAGTCAAAGTAAAAGGTAAACTAGTCTTTCATCAAGGCACTACAACTTACAATACATTGTTATAAAGAAGAAAACTTGTCACGTTTCTTTTCATAAAACCATAAAGTAATTGGAAATAACTAAAAATATTATCTATACCAATACCGTACATATTTTTTCTTCTAATATGTATATATATAAATGAGTATTTGTATGTATGTATGTATCTTATTATAATTGTAATAGTCTACTTAAACATCGTTTTAAACATTAAGTGTAATTTACAAAACGACAGTAATATGATGTAGTGTTTATATTTAAAACAAATATAGAATTAATAAAATACTGAGACCTAAATATTAACGTAATTAACAAATCGCCCAATATAGTTACCTATCAAACCTAAAAAATGCATTAACCAAAATGTACACACACAATTTACGCGGCCGTTAATTAACCAAATACGCGTCATTCAAATAATCGTAATACACGGACTTTAAATAACCAAAACGCCCATTTCAAATAACCAAATACACAAACTTCAACTAAAAGTAATGTTGCGGGTTATCGCTATGCCGCTCCGCAGGCGTTCAACGTACAACTTGAAGTTAATAAATAAATGGGAAGTAATATTTCTATAAATATCTAAACTTAGTAGTTATTATTACTACCTTTAAATTATTTCTCAAAATGCTACGGTTTAACTTTATCGTTATTAGAATAAATGTAATGCTGGAATATTATTTGGTTTGATTAGACCATAGATCGTAAAGCATCTTCTTATAATTGTAAATAATATACTTAAACATCTTTTTGAACATTTAGTATAGTTACAAAATAATGGGAAATGATACAGTGATTATTTTTGTAAACAATTACAGATTTAACAACATATTGAAACATAAATAATTAACGTAATTAAAACCTCATAACTTTTTGTCTAAAATAGCCATATCTTTCGACTTTGTTATAGCATAGCACATATTTATTGCATCTTATTATGTTTTTAAATATCGTTTTGAATAAAATCCTAATTACAAAACGATAAGTAATACTATGAAATTGAATATTTTTAGAAATGTTTCTAGACGTAAACAGCATACTGAGACCTTAATATTAAACTAAACTAGTCTTTCATCAAGGAACTACAACTTACAATACATTATTATAAAGAAGAAAACTTGTCAACTTTGATTTAATAAAATCATAAAGCAATTGGAACAACTAAAACTTTTATCTATACGAATACCGTACTTAAATATTTTTTTAATATGTATATATAAAAATGAATGTTTGTCTGTATGTTATAGACGCCTAAACAGCTGAACTATAAATTTGGAGGGTTTGTTTAACATTTTCCCTCCATCTGTGAAATTTGGTGTATATCCATCCATCCAGCTCCAGAGGTTCAGTGTACAGCCTTCCATAAGTCTGATGTTAAAATGTATATCTATATTAGGGTTACGTAATTAATAAAATAATTATAAACATAATGTAAAAATAAAAATACATTATACATATTTTATATTGTTTAAAATAGGTAGATTCTATGTAAAATTAGGCCTATTGCTATCACGCATATTAATATTAAAAGCAAGGTCGACGATAATACTCTTGCGAAATTTGAATCCACCAAAGTTGTGCCAGACTATCCACAAAAAAACTGACAACCAACTTGAGCTAAGCAGAAATCATAGGGGACAAGTTCAAAGGAGAGATGGTTTTAATTTCATCAGATCTATTGATCATTGATTTCAAACCACTATAGTTTCCTTTGTGTCTTGCATTCGCAATAACCATAAACAAGGCACAAACCCAATCGTCGACCATTGCTGGATTAAATTTTGAACATTCGAACTTCAATTTCTCACTATTACATGTTCCGACACCTAAAATTTGTATGTTTATAAGCTTAATGTATTGAAGAAAAGCATTGTCTATCCTCTAGCGTTGCAGTAAAAGAAATATGTTTAATTTGCTTTTCTTATTAGAAAATTATGATCTCAGGCGCAGCTACGTGCGCAAGGTAAAGCTAGTATTTACATATTTGTACTAAAGAAATTCCAAAATAAAAGCTATGTATATTTTTACATAGATAAAAGGGAGGGCATGGAAAGAAATTGCTAATAGGAAAGAGCAAATGAATAAAATACCGTATAATAATATAGCGTCTGCAATTTTTTTTTCAAATATTTGAAAGTACAAATTTTATTGCCAGTTCGTCACGAATTTGGTTACCTAAACAATAATGTGAAGCAGAGCAACATTCACATATTTTTATTTATTAGCAATTAACTCGACTAGGCAAATAACACGAATTTGTAGACTCACAAATGTGTCTTCAGAATTGCCTAAATTTATTTTTTTTAAAGTTCACATTTTCTAAATGAATAGCCTATTTCTTGACAATAACTTGTGCAATTCTTTTATGAAAATAATGAGAACAGCTTTAATGTATTTAAAATATAAACTGGGTTTATTTTATTGCTTACTGTAATCACAACTCCGAAAAAAGACTAAATTTAGTGCCCCACAAACAAGATTGCAGTATTACCCGCTCAGAAATTCATAGATGTAATACATTGTCTACATTCTAGACGCAACGATATTGGTAAAATTATACCTGCCAGATCAAGAAAAGGAAGCATAAAATATATATATATATATATATATATATATATATATATATATATATATATATATATATACTGGTAAGAATGGGGGGGGGTGATTTTTACACAACAAAGTCATCTTTGTGTCGATATGAATATAATCAAACCACAAATCGGCAAGCCCGACATTGGCCTTTTTCAACATTGCCCGCTTACAACTTGCATATTACACATGAGCAATACAGATCGCGTCTACAAATGACCTCAAAAGGTTTTGTAAATATACTTTGCTGGTTCAGGTTGGGTTTGATAAACCAAATTTTGCTAGCGTTGTGGCTGGTGTCAACTCTTACATTGATACAAAATGTAATCACTTCCTTGTTTATATTTTTTATGCCAATTACCTGGAAAAATCCTAATTATAACCACAGCAAAAAATTATAGATAACTAGGCTATCAACTTGAAGCAATGCATTTACATACTTGTCTTTGGCTAATACAATAGGTTTATTTGAAATAATAGGTAAATTAATGCCTCTCGACACTCTCGAGAATACTATAGGATAATGTTATTAAATGTCAAAATAACGTTTAGCACATTTGTCAAAAATATTATCTCCAATTACAGCTCCATTATTTAGGTTACAATGAAAATATTGGAAAGAACCCCAATACAATCAAAAATAACAAGTTACTT
This sequence comes from Prosapia bicincta, assembly GCA_036971475.1. Lineage (NCBI taxonomy): Eukaryota > Metazoa > Arthropoda > Insecta > Hemiptera > Cercopidae > Prosapia > Prosapia bicincta. Next base: position 240,022,355 of record JBAIZL010000005.1, on the reverse strand, counting down.
AGGATTAAACCCTTATGTACATTTCGATGGCCATATCATCATCAGAGGGTCTTATTACAAAATTACAATCTAGCAAACAAGAAGTAGCAAACTAGAATCATCATTCTAGTTTGTAACTTCTCGTTTGCTAGATTGTAATTTTGTAATAAGACCCTCTGATGATGATGACATGGTCATCGAAATGTACATAAGGGTTTAATCTTAAGTAACTTGTTTTATTTTTTATATTTTGTGGTATTGGGGTTCTTTCCAATATTTTCATTGTAATATATTGTAGCACTGTGCTCTTGATATTGTGTATTAATTAGGTTGTTTAATTCGACACAAGACCTTAGCCGTCATGTGGGAGGAGGGGGGAAAAGTTGTGCAATTTTTTTTACTTTGTGGAAAACTTTTTTAATTTAAACTTTAAAACAAACAGGTAGTTTCGTCTCATGGTGATCTATAAATGTACTCTGATAACCTACCAATTTCACATCTAAAATAACTATTAAAAACCCCAGTCCCAGTTAGGCAAAAGTGAAACTATCATAATTTGAATATTCTCAATTACCTTCATGATTTTTATGCCATATTGGACATTCTCACCTTTAGTTTTACACTACCAAATTGTAAACCTTTATGAAATACAATAGTTTCAATTGATTTGATGGACACGAGTGCCCTAATTAGGGATAAAATATAGGTTATCGATTTTGTCACAATTTCATCACCAGCTACAACCCCTTTATTTGAACAATGTATGCTTACCTTACAAAATTGCAATTTAATTCTAAAAATTAGAATAAATTATTTTTAACGAATATAAAATAACTTGAGGTGTGTAAAAAGAACATAACTCTTAATAAATTAAAGTTCTGGAGCAAATAAAGTTTTAGTTTTCAAAGATGAAATGGTTAGGTTTAGAAATAAAATACCTGCACAGTAAATTAAGTACAGTATAATTGGAATTTACAATTAAAAGTTGGCAAACGATACTAAAGAGAATTGGGACACGTTTTGTAAAAACGTTAATGTGGTGAACAAATATTTGAGCGAAGTTAAAAAATTTCCAAGAAAATTAACCAGATTGATGAGAAATATATCAGACAGATCTAATAACACTTGAGAATTTATTCTAAAATTATTTTACAATTGGTTATTTGGAAAATTCTTTTGTTATAAGCGCTAATGACGTTTACTGCCTACACAAGTGCATAACACCGATGTTCACAGATCTGTGCAAGCATTTTTTGTTTCATTTGAGACTATGGTAACTTATTTCCATACAATTAACGATTTTGTATTTTAACAAATTTAAAACAAACACAACAAATAAAAGAGACTATTTTTAGTAGTTTATACACATGAAAACTATTATTATTATCTTATTTCACAATTACAATAAACCTTACCCCATGTACAGTGGTGTGGTCATTACGGAACGCTTCTCAAACTGAAACTGAATTGGAAATACGAAAACCTTTGCTGACAGATATTTCTAACAGCAATTCCTAGCATCGGCTACCTCCTGCAGTTTTACCACACTATACAGATGTAGATATACAAAAGGTCTTGAGCCTTTTTGTTGGGAAATAATTTCACATTTACTGACGGACCGTAAAAATCATGCCTTTGGAATCCTTGCGTAAGGATTCTTAGACAAGGATAACAGAAGATAAGAGGACACTCCAAAGAAGACATCCCGACAAGGATACTGACGAGGATTCCGGAAACACAAAATGTTTTTGCAAGACACAGAACGCATATGGTTACACCTTCTACAAACAGTTCAATGCCAAAACACTGCAAATATTGTAAAATTTAGGGACTTACTATAGAAGAATGTCGTAAAGGAATATTCAACAATGTCAAAAGAATGATTAAATACGATTTCAACAACCTCCGAAACATTTATAAACAACATCTTCTTTCTTTAACAAACATAATGAGTCAAAAAACGTGGAAGTTTTCCTAGTTACTGAGGACTCAGGAAACACAAGATAAAATTGACACATATAGACAATATAAAAATAATTATATTTAAGACTCAAAACTAATTTTTAAAAGTGTGTCTTCCACACAGTAATAAGGTTAGAAAGGCATTCAACAATTGTTATACTGTCATCTTACCAATTAAACAAATAGATGTTATAAAATATTCTTCATTTCTTGTAGGCACTGGTAGCGACATAAGAACAATAAAAAAAAAAATCTGATTTCAGTAATAAATTAATGGTATATGGTATAGCTAGTGGTACAATAAAAACAATAGTAACTTGTGATTTTAACATCTTAATAAATAATGAAACAATGAATCAAACATTTAGAATCTTTGATGACGATTCAATTTTACTCTCTACAGATGGAGTAATAGGAAATGACTTTTTAAGAACATATGACTGCCAATTAGATTATACAACTCACACTAATAATATATAACGAGCATATAATACCTTTAGAGCCACTTCAAACAAAAGCTGAATGTTTACCATGTTTAATGACTAGAACAGACACTGTTATTGACGTAGTTATAAATAATCCTGAAATTAAGCAAGGATTGATTTTTAAAACAATGCTTCACAAGGGAATACATTTAGCTTCATCAATAGTCAAAGTAGATGCTAATTCAAAAGCTTTAAATACGGTTCTCAATACTACGGACGACATATGTTATCTTTAGTTAATATGTTACGACATAGAAGTCAGAGAATTTATGTATTTAAAACTGATAGTATTACAATAAAAACTGACAACAAAACAGTAGTACATTTGGTACACCCATGATACAGAGAAACTACTCTGTAATTTATATGAAAATATCATGAGTACTTTTGATAATCTTCTATTTTTCCTCTGGGATTTATATTCTTATTTTGAGTATCGTAATTACCTACCATTTCTAGCGCTGTCACATTATTCCTTGACGCGTTTCGGAGAAACTCCATCGGTCAGAAATGTTTTTGAAGCGATTTTTTCTGTAGCGGAATCGTCTTTTATATGTTATCTAATCGTGCCCCTCTTTGATCTAGTTAACATTTACCTCATACCGGTTGCGCCTACTCGATATAGCAGTATAAAACCGGTAGGAAGTATAGGTTAAACGTTGGATAGGTGGAACCGGTATGAGGTAAATATTGAATAGATCAAAGACGATTCTAATGCAGGGAAGAACAATTAATAAGAAGTTCTAACTGACGGAAGTTCTCTGAAACGTGTCAACAAATAATGTGACAATTCTAGGAATGGCAGATAATTATGATACTTAAAATAATAATATGAGTGTTTGGAATTTACATAAATAATGAATGAATATGAATAATTAAAAATAAATATTCTTTCAATTGAAAGTAAGTGTACAGTACTTACTCTACTTTGCAGTTACTTTTTCCATCGTAATGCACTATAGAAAGTAAATTTCAATCAAATGGGTATGATCAGTCGAAACAGACATATAAAGATACTAAAATATTCAATGTATTTGATAGTTGGCCCAATTTACTAAGACTATGGTAGCTTAAGAGACAAGTGGGCGGAATTCAACAAAACCTATATCATGTTTTTCATCCTTGTCACTAATTTATTACCCTACTACCCTAATAATGTACCTTTACTAAATGCTGGGTAACCTCAATTGTTATCGTTTTTCATATGCTAATCAGAAATACTTTAGTAACATAACAATGTCATTACAAGCAATGGAATTAAACAGTGCAGAAATATGTGTTCACAAAGTAACAAGTTAGGGTAGGATGATACTGTATCTCTATACACACAGATATATGTTAAAGTAACTTAAGAACCTCTTCCAGTACAACACGAAACAGATATTTCAGATAACAAAACGTATTATACCTCACCTATTATTCGAGCGAACACTATACATGATAGTATTGAAGAACTTAAAAAGCTCTTACGACTCAAACATTTAAATTCAGAAGACAATCATTTTTAAAACTTTGCTCAAAATTAAATTCAATTTTTCAATTTGGATGGAGAGTTACCAGAAACAAATTTAATTGAACACGAAATTAAAACGTCAATAGACGTTCCTATAGCAACAAAGACATATCGATACCCGGAAGTTCATAAACCAGAAGTTCATAAACAAATGAACGATATGCTTGAACAAAATATTATTTCCGATTCAACCTCTCCATGGTCAGCACCAATAGGGGTAGTTCCTTAAAAAGATAATGCAACAGGAAAAAGGAAATGGAGCGTTGTAGTAGATTATCGCGGATTAAATGCTCGAACAATACATAATGCTTTTCCTTTACCAAACACTACCGATATTTTAGATCAATTAGGACACGCAAAATATTTCAGTTGTTTAGACTGCTATTCAGGTTTTCATAGCGTAAAAATTAAAAAAGAAGACGCTCCTAAAACTGCTTTTTCCACCGACTTAGGTCATTATCAGTTTAACAGAATGCATTTTGGACTAAAAAATGCACCTGCAACATTTCAAAGATTAATGAACACCTTACTATCAGGATTACAAGGTAGTAAATGTTTTGTTTATATGGACGATATAGTAGTAGATGGAACAGATCTATTAGATCATAATGCAAAACTTAAAAAAGTATTTCAACGACTAAAGGACAACCACTTGCAAGTTCAACCTGATAAATGCGAATTTTTACGAAAAGAAGTAATATTTTTAGGACATCAAATTACAGAATATTATGTAAAACCTAATCCAGAAAGAGTCACTGTTGTAAAAAATTACCCAATTCCAGAAACATTAAACGATATCCAAGCATTTTTAGGTCTTTGTAATTATTATAGACGATTTATAAAAGAATTTGCTTTAATAGCAAAACCGTTGACAGAATTAACAAAGAAAAATGTACAATTTAACTGGACAGAAAAACAACAATTAGCTTTTGAAACATTAAAATATAAATTAACATCTGAACCGATTTTACAATATCCAGGTTTTTTATTAAAACATTTATTTTAACAACAGACCCTTCATCATTCGCAATATCTGGAATATTATCTCAAGGTGAATTGTCAAATGATTTACCAGTAGCGTATGTGTCTCGAACTCTGAATGCAGCTGAAGAAAATTATTACACGATAGAAAAAAAAACATTAAGCAATAACATGGGCAACAAAATATTTTCTACCTCATCTATATGGCAAACTATTTATAATGTATACGGATCATAAACCACTAACTTATCTCTTTAGTGTTAAAGATCCTGACTCTCGACTTGTAAAATTTCGATTAATATTAGAAGAATACGATTTCTAAATTAAATATAAACCAGGAAAACACAATACGAATGTACTTAAGTAGAATACTTAATATAATACTTTAAGTAGAATAATACCTATAGATGACGGAAAATCCGAAACTTCTGAAAAAATACAAAACATGTATACAACACAATTTTTTACAAACTTATCAATCTAAAGTAATAATTAATAAAAACATTATAGAAACAAATGAAAACATTTTAAATTGTAAAAACAATTCCATTGGGCTAACTCTTTCAACAGGATTACAAATTCCAGCAAACTCAACGATTTATCAAATAGTTCAAAGTACAAATCACTTATCTCAACTAAGTAAATTGCATCCTAAAGTCTAAGAAGTAACGACTCTAGTTCATAACAAACAGCTTATCTGTTATCTCATGACAAAACCAACCGTTAAAGATAAAATACAGTATTCAGATTTATTTTATACCTTAGAGTTTCATTCATCTCCTCATAATGGTCATTTCGGATTGCAAAAAAACTTAAGCAATAAAATTATTGACCTAATATGAAACAAGACGTACGCAATTTCGTACAAACATGTTTATCATGTCAACAAAACAAATTGATACAAAAGAAAAAAACAACCAATTATAATAACTGATACGGCAGAACAAAGTTTCCAAAAAATTACATTAGACATCGTCGGACCTCTTACATTAACAGAATCAGGTAATAAATATTTACTTACAATTCAAGATAGTCTTACAAAATTTTCACAAGCTTTCCCAATGCCAAACCGAGAAGCAGAAACTGTAGCCAAAACACTAGTGAATAAATTTACATGCAAATTTGGTTTACCACATCATATCTTAACCGATCAAGGAACGAACTTCACATCTAATCTATTTAAATCAATTGCAAAATTAATTAAATTAAAACATATACAAACAACAGCTTATCATCCTGAATCAAACGGCGCTCTAGAACGTACTCATCGTACATTTATAGAATCATTATACCAAACAACGAACAGACAGACTAGGACCAATGGATTCCTCTGGCAATTTTCGCATATAATACAACACCACATTTTACAACGAAATATATACCAAATGTACTTGTTTTTGGATTTTCACCAATACTACCAACATCGATAACACAACCTCCAGAATTTCGTTACACATATGACGCTACATATCTGATTTAAAAATAAAATTAAATAGTTCATATCAGATAGCAAGAGAAAATATTAAGAAAGCAAAACATAGTAGTAAACAATATTAAGATAAAATTACACAAATTATAGATTACAAAATCGGCGATTACGTCTATTTAAAAATGAAATCTCACAACCATATACTTCCAGGAGGTTAACTTCTCAATATACAGGACCTTATGAAATAAAAGGAATTGATTCACCTGTCTATATAACATTAAAATATAAAAGACGATATTTAAAAGTACACAATAATAGAATTAAACTTGCATATGTTCCAGGATACACTGCTTCGTAAAAGCAGACATTGATACTGATTGCAATGTTATACCATTACTCCTTTGGACAAATTGTCAGGTATATACTACGAAAACATAGGTAAAATAAAATTTTACTCACACACTTGAAAATTAATAACTTATCTCAATGTAACATCATTAAAAAATAAACTTCACAGTTTTGAATATTTTCTTCAACAAAGAGGACAACTTTGTCAAGAACCTTTATTACATCAACAAACACCTTGTACTACATCATTTAATATTTTAATACAATTACAATCAACCATAATAGAACAAGATGCTACTTTCAAAAATTTCGTAGGACATACGACTGGTTATAGACAAAAACGAGGATTATTCAACGCAATTGGAAAAATATTTAAGGTCATGATAGGAACATTATATTCAGATGACGCAGAATATTATAACGACTCATTAAACAAGCTACAAAGAGATGAACATGTTATCAGCGAACTATTAAAAGCACAATCTCACATAGTACAATAAACTATCTCAATATTACCTTTACAAGTTTACATCAAACAGAAAAAACATTGAATGACAACATACAAATAATACAAACATTAATGAAAACAAAAAATGTCATATTACAAACACAATGTTTACAACAAAAAGTTGAAGATCACATCACTTTACTCTTACTAATATTTACTGAAATAAATAGAGAATTCACAAATCCTATACAATCTATATAATTTGCTAAACAACAAATACTTCACCCTTTTATATTGACACCTCAAAAATTAATGTATGAATTACTTCACACAAAACCTTATTTACCTAGAGGTACATCATATCCATTATCACTCTATAAGCAATATGCTTATGCATTTATAGATTTATTATCATTAACTGTATATTATATGGATTCGAAAATAATATTTGTGATTTATGTTCCAGTAACAGATAATGGAGTATTATGTTTATATCATGTAGTACCTTTACCAATTGTAAGTAATATTAATACCTACATGTTCATTAAACCCAGCACAGAATATTTGGCTATCAGCAGCAATAAATTAACTTATTCTCCTATAAATTCAATTGAAAAATGTAAAAGAATTTTAAATAACACCTATATATATTCACGAATAACACCCTCATTCAACATATATGCTCAACGACATTGTGAAAGTAAATTATTTTAAAATCCTCAAACAGTACCAAAAATGAGATGTTAGAATTACTAATTTTCTAGAAGTTGAAATGTGATATAAATGTAGTAGTATTAATCACTGGTTATATGTTATCAGTCACTTTACAACAGATTGTAACAAAGATGGACTATATGATACTCAAATAAGTGGAACAGGATTTTTAACTCTCAAATGACATTGTAAGGCGTATACTTTTTTAAACTGCTTAAAAATCTATATCTTTATGCAATTTAAAAACATGTCTTTAATTAGGCTATAACATATTGCCAAGTCAAATGTATTTAATTATTACGATATAACACCTTAATTAACTAATTTTGAAATTGTAATTGAATTCACATATATACGAAAATGTATACATTATTTATATTTTTTAAAATTTAGACTTAATAGTTTTAATATTTACAAAAACCTATTTTAAAACATAGTGTCACTGATTAATGCATGCTTTAGATTTAGGAATTAGCTATAATGGGCGATGTTATGTATTCACATAATATGTATTATGTATGAAATATGATACTTTATAATTTATTAATTTCTTATATTTTAAATGACATTAGAATAATTGTCAGTATAACGTTTTGTTTTTCAAATGATTCTGGCTACAAAAGTAACTCAAAGTCAATACTCAAATAATTGTTCAATGTGTGTTATTTCCGATGGAACTTTCTATTAACTTAAATATGTAATCGTTAGTTATTTTCCATGTAACACGTAGCCTTATTCTAGAACATTTGATATAATCATTGACCAATGTACAAGTCATCTAAATAAGTAGTATATACACCTAGCGCGAGCGGAAAGTCAGTTCTTGTCAAGTTTTCCTCCAGTTCTTGTTTAGTTTTCCTCCAGTTCTTGTCTAGTTTTCGTCTATTTCTTGTTAAAATCTCGCCAGTTCTTCTTAAGTCTTTTTCAGTTTCAATCACTGTGAAACTAATTTACATTTTTAAATTCAAATATTATATCATACATACTATTATTTCTCGTACGAACTTCTATTTCCTAATTCGCCTACTATTTCTCGTACGAAACTACTATTTTATAATTCAATTACTATTTCTCGTACAAAACTACTATTTTATAATTAAATTATTATTTCTCGTACGAAACTACTATTTTATAATTTACATCGAATTATTCAGTTTACTTATTGCAAAATCTTGTATGTTTTATCAAATAAATTCTTGTTATACTCAAGTGCGTTTTTCATTGCTCGCACCCCTTGCAGGGACACAACAGTGATTTATTTACGGTAATATTTAGGTCTCGGTATTTTTTAAAATCTATAATTGTTTTAAATATAATCGCTACATCATATTCCTTTCGTTTTGTTATTACACTTAATTTTTAAATCGATGTTTAAATATCAAAATAAAAAAGATGTTTATGATCTATGGTATAATAAAACTGAAAAATATTGCTACATTACATTTACTCAAGTAACTATAAATTTAGAAATTAGAATTTTAAAAAAATATTTAAAGGCATAAATACAAATTACTTTGCAAAGACAAGACTACTTCAGATTTACTAATTAGGTGTTAATTACTTTTAAAATAAATCTGATATCACCTTTATCATATTGTTTACAGTTTTGTAATTGCGCTGCCATTCTTCACGAATTTAAATTATTTATAGAAATATTACTCAACAATTATCAATTTCAACTTTAATTTGTACGTTGAACGCCTGAGGAGCGGCATATAGATAACCCGCAACATTACTTTTAGTTGAAGTCGGTGTATTTGGTTATTTGAAATCCGCGTATTTGGTTATTTAAAGTACGTGTATTACGATTATTTGAATGTCGCGTATTTGGTTAATTAACGGCCGCATAAAGTGTGTGTGTACATTTTGGATAATGCATTTTTTAGTATTGATAGGTAGCTATAATGGGCGATTTGTTAATTACGTTAATATTTAGGTGTCAGTATTTTATTAAATCTATAATTGTTTTAAATATAAACACTACATCATATTACTGTCGTTTTGTAAATTACACTCAATGTTTAAAACGATGTTTAAGTAGACTATTACAATTATAATAAGATACATACATACATACAAATATTCATGTATATATACACATATTAGAAGAAAAAATATGTACGGTATTGGTATAGATAACATTTTAGTTGTTTCCAATTACTTTATAGTTTTATGAAAAGAAACGTGACAAGTTTTCTTCTTTATAACAATGTATTGTAAATTGTAGTTCCTTGATGAAGGGCTAGTTTACCTTTTACTTTGACTAGTTTACTTTAATATTAAGGTATCACTATGCTGTTTACATCTAGAATCATTTTTAAAAACGTTTGAAAAACAATCAATTTATTATATTAATTATCGTTTTTAACTACACTTTTATTCAACACGATGTTTAAATATTTATTACGTTAGTTATTTAAGTTTCAATATGTTGTTAAATCTGCATTTGTTTACAATAATAATTACTGTATCATATTTCCCATAGTTTTTGTAATTACACTTATTATTCAAAAAGATTTTCAAGTATACTATTTACAATTATAATAAGATACTTTACGATCTATGTTCTAATCAAACCTAATAATATTCCTGCACTACATTTATTTTAATAACGATAAAGTTAAACCGTAGAATGCTGAGAAATAATTTAAAGGTAGTAATAATAACTACTAAGTTGAGATATTTATAGAAATATTACTTCCCATTTATTTATTAACTTCAAGTTGTACGTTGAACGCCTACGGGGCGGCATAGCGATAACCCGCAACATTACTTTTAGTTGAAGTCGGTGTATTTGGTTATTTAAAGACCGTGTATTACGATTATTTGAAAGTCGCGTATTTGGTTAATTAACGGCAGCGTAAATTGTGTGTGTGCAGTTTGGTTAGATGAAATTTGGTCATTTGAACGCAACCCATCTATGTGTATTGTGTTTACGTAACAAGTATGAATAGCTATGAGTTATTGATTTTATTCTAAATAATAAATACAAATTAGTAACTATAACCATATGAAATTTTGGTAAATGCTTTTCTAATACAAATTTTCCTTAAGAAGTAAAACGTCTAAATATGTTTCAATAATAATAATAATAGAAATTAAACGAGAGTTTTAAACCGGAAGGATATATTAGAAGTAAAGAATTGCAAGTAGTTGTGAACTGTAAACAGTGAAAATATAATAAATTTATAAAACTTTTATTATACTTTGTAATTTTCAACATTCTTATCTAGGAGAACGTTTGTGAAAGAAATAAAAAGCTTAGCACTATCTTTGCGTAACTCATATTTGAATTATTTTCATTACGCCATTGCATGATAAGGCAGTATTATAACGCATATTACTTTTTTACTTCATTAATTCATTAGTGTATTTACGCAATATAGTAAACGTAGTGGTATTGTGTAAGCTTGTTTATTGTAAAAACCAGATGTTTATAGCTATTATTTCCCTATTTAAGAAACATTGTTGTTTTAAACTCAGTCTTCCGCAAGTACTTGCACAGTAAAGATAAAATTGCAACATATTAAAGTCAAACTCAAAGAATTCATTATTTATCAAATTAAAATTAATTTTTTAAAGACACGCATTTATATATATATATATATATATCGCAATATGTATTCTTGTGTATTAATAAAGAACAAAAGTCAAAATACAAATACAAGAATTAT
>JBAIZL010000005.1:239843322-240005822 GCA_036971475.1 Prosapia bicincta | reverse complement strand
TGCTAAATAAAAATATTACTCTTTCGTTTTAGTTTGATCATTACAGATTTTCTGTGTCATGGACTAGAATCCAACCAAATGGAGAATCAGGTGATACAAACGAAAAAGGAATCGAATATTATGATAATCTAATCAACGAGCTGATTGCAAATTGTATTGAACCAGTCGTAAGTATATTTTCTAAAAATTGGAAAAATATGATGTACTCAAATGTATCAGATATTTTAAAGTTTTAAAGTAAAAGACATAATTTTTCATTTCTATTCATTAGATATAAGTTATTTCGTAAAAAGGAATTTTAATTTTATGAAATTTTTCATCGACAAATTTACGAAGATATTCGCCAAATAAAGAGTGCCGGTATTTTCTAGATACATGGCATTTCAATAGCCCAACAAATTACTAACAAAATTGTGTGTTGTTACTAACAGAACTACTATCAATATTACACTGTTGTCAGATTTACCAATACTAGCTTGATTCTATATTGCTGGTAAATTATCAACTACTGCTTAAATGATATAGGCCGATGTATTCTTTAAATAATAATATGTTTATATTTATTCTATATGTGTCATTCCAAATAATTTATTCAGTTTTATTTGTAAATTTCTAAACATTAATATATATATATATATATATATATTTATTTATATATAATTCATAAATTAAAAATATTTCAAAAACAAGAGTACTGTTAATAAATATATTCATCCAAAGCTTTTCGCTGATAAAATAGTAGCAGCATCTTCAGGAAAATAATTATCTAATAAAATATTTTTAAAAAATTGTAATTTTTACAAATTATATATATATATATATATATATATATATATATATATATATATAAAATAGTAAATATAGCAAATTTTATATATATATATATATATATAGATAGATAAAAGCTTTTCATCTAAATCTAAATTTATTTATTTATTAAATTTAAATAATAATTTACACAAAAATGCAATGTCTAACACTTTCGTTAGCTATTACTTAGAGAACTTAGATGATAAATCCTTATAGAACAACTCTGAAATTCGCCTGCCTTTTATAAGTATTCCTTCTGTAATCAAAATATTAAAATGTGGTTTGAGTATGTAATCTTCAGTCATATCTCAAAATCTATGAAAAAATCTACCATAGTGAGAGATAGTCGGGATATTTTAAGGGATAGTTCCACTTATGTTGTGTTAGTAATTAAAGTTTTTGAAGAATTTAGGCTATACAGGTATTTTAAAAAATAATAGTGTTCAGTACCTTTGTGTTTCATTTAACATGTATGATTCCTTTATATAGTCATTCTATTTTTATTAAATCTTTGAATAGTTAAAGTGGTTTAGAAGGAGAGGCAAGAGGGCTAAATGCTTAGCCTCATGTTTTCAGCATGTTAGTAGTCAATTATTGGCTAGTGAGGCTACTTAATGTGTAATGGAAAATCACAATTCAAATTTTTGTGAAAAAGTACCAGGTAAATTATCTTGAATTTTTTTGATGATTTGTAAAATGTTATTTAAGTTATAATTGTCATTCTTCACAAATGTCCAACTAATGTATAAAATATAACAGCTATTTCCTATTTCATTAAATATTTTATTGAATACTACTAGTCCACTATGCAATGAGTATTTTAAAATGGTAGAGAAATGAATTTTTTATTCTGTTTAGGTGTTATATTTACTTGTTATTTTATTGCAGTAGTCCTCTAACTTTTTCTTTTTATTAATTTATCATGAACATATTGTGTAATTAATTGTAAAAAATTAGTTTGGCTTTGTTTACGAATAAAATAAACACTATAAATCAAACAACCAACAGAAGTTTTATATTCTAAAAGATATATTGTGTGCTTCAAAATCACAAATGGTTTTCATTTATTTTTTTTTAAGGTTACAATGTACCACTGGGACCTACCTCAGGCCCTTCAGGACTTGGGAGGGTGGTCAAATCCGCTAATAGCTGATTACTTTGAGGACTATGCTTATATTTTATTTTCAAAATTTGGAGATCGGGTAAGCAATGTTTTACAGATATGTAAATACTTTAAAGATATAATTTAAGGGGATTAGATGTACATGTAGATGTATAGTAGATGTACATGTAGATGTATAGTAGATGTACATGTAGATGTATAGTAGATGTACATGTAGATGTATAGTAGATGTACATGTAGATGCATATTAGATGTACATGTAGATGTATAGTAGATGTACATGTAGATGTATATTAGATGTACATGTAGATGTATATTAGATGTACATGTAGATGATAGGCCTACTACTTTTAATAGAAGCTTTACAAATATCGATTTATATCTATAATTGACAATAAACTGTTCATGCCTCCTACTCATTAACACCCAAAACTATTTTCAATAATAATATAATACATTAAGAACCTTTATTTATACTTTTGAAAGTAACTGTACATATATCGATTCGTATCTAAAATTTACAATAAACTGGTCATGTCTCCTACTCATTAACACCAAAAACTATTTTCAATAATAATATAATACATTAAGAACCTTTATTTATACTTTTGAAAGTAACTGTACATATATCGATTCGTACCTAAAATTGACAATAAACTGGTCATGTCTCCTACTCACAAACACCAAAAACCATTTTTAATAATAATATAATACATTAAGAACCTTTATTTATACTTTTGAAAGTAACTGTACATATATCGATTCGTACCTAAAATTGACAATAAATTGGTCATGTCTCCTACTCACAAACACCAAAAACCATTTTCAATAATAATATAATACATTAAGAACCTTTATTTATACTTTTGAAAGTAACTGTACATATATCGATTCGTATCTAAAATTGACAATAAACTGGTCATGTCTCCTACTCATAAATACCAAAAACTATTTTCAATAATAATATAATACATTAAGAACCTTTATTTATACTTTTGAAAGTAACTGTACATATATCGATTCGTACCTAAAATTGACAATAAACTAGTCATGCATCCTACTCATAAACACCAAAAACCATTTTCAATAATAATATAATACATTAAGAACCTTTATTTATACTTTTGAAAGTAACTTTACATATATCGATTCGTACCTAAAATTTACAATAAACTGGTCATGTCTCCAACTCATAAACACCAAAAACTATTTTCAATAATAATATAATACATTAAGAACCTTTATTTATACTTTTGAAAGTAACTTTACATATATCGATTCGTACCTAAAATTTACAATAAACTGGTCATGTCTCCTACTCATAAACACCAAAAACTATTTTCAATAATAATATAATACATTAAGAACCTTTATTTATACTTTTGAAAGTAACTTTACATATATCGATTCGTACCTAAAATTTACAATAAACTGGTCATGTCTCCTACTCATAAACACCAAAAACTATTTTCAATAATAATATAATACATTAAGAACCTTTATTTATACTTTTGAAAGTAACTTTACATATATCGATTCGTACCTAAAATTGACAATAAACTGGTCATGTCTCCTACTCATTAACACCAAAAACTATTTTCAATAATAATATAATACATTAGGAACCTTTATTTATACTTTTGAAAGTAACTTTACATATATCGATTCGTAACTAAAATTTACAATAAACTGGTCATGTCTCCTACTCATAAACACCAAAAACTATTTTCAATAATAATATAATACATTAAGAACCTTTATTTATACTTTTGAAAGTAACTTTACATATATCGATTCGTACCTAAAATTTACAATAAACTGGTCATGTCTCCTACTCATAAACACCAAAAACTATTTTCAATAATAATATAATACATTAAGAACCTTTATTTATACTTTTGAAAGTAACTTTACATATATCGATTCGTACCTAAAATTTACAATAAACTGGTCATGTCTCCTACTCATAAACACCAAAAACTATTTTCAATAATAATATAATACATTAGGAACCTTTATTTATACTTTTGAAAGTAACTTTACATATATCGATTCGTAACTAAAATTTACAATAAACTGGTCATGTCTCCTACTCATAAACACCAAAAACTATTTTCAATAATAATATAATACATTAAGAACCTTTATTTATACTTTTGAAAGTAACTTTACATATATCGATTCGTACCTAAAATTTACAATAAACTGGTCATGTCTCCTACTCATAAACACCAAAAACTATTTTCAATAATAATATAATACATTAAGAACCTTTATTTATACTTTTGAAAGTAACTTTACATATATCGATTCGTACCTAAAATTTACAATAAACTGGTCATGTCTCCTACTCATAAACACCAAAAACTATTTTCAATAATAATATAATACATTAAGAACCTTTATTTATACTTTTGAAAGTAACTTTACATATATCGATTCGTACCTAAAATTTACAATAAACTGGTCATGTCTCCTACTCATAAACACCAAAAACTATTTTCAATAATAATATAATACATTAAGAACCGTTATTTATACTTTTGAAAGTAACTTTACATATATCGATTCGTACCTAAAATTTACAATAAACTGGTCATGTCTCCTACTCATAAACACCAAAAACTATTTTCAATAATAATATAATACATTAAGAACCTTTATTTATACTTTTGAAAGTAACTTTACATATATCGATTCGTACCTAAAATTGACAATAAACTGGTCATGTCTCCTACTCATTAACACCAAAAACTATTTTCAATAATAATATAATACATTAGGAACCTTTATTTATACTTTTGAAAGTAACTGTACATATATCGATTCGTACCTAAAATTGACAATAAACTGGTCATGTCTCCTACTCACAAACACCAAAAACCATTTTTAATAATAATATAATACACTAAGAACCTTTATTTATACTTTTGAAAGTAACTGTACATATATCGATTCGTACCTAAAATTTACAATAAACTGGTCATGTCTCCTACTCATAAACACCAAAAACTATTTTAAATAATAATATAATACATTAAGAAACTTTATTTATACTTTTGAAAGTAACTTTACATATATCGATTCGTACCTAAAATTTACAATAAACTGGTCATGTCTCCTACTCATAAACACCAAAAACTATTTTCAATAATAATATAATACATTAAGAACCTTTATCTATACTTTTGAAAGTAACTTTACATATATCGATTCGTACCTAAAATTTACAATAAACTGGTCATGTCTCCTACTCATAAACACCAAAAACCATTTTCAATAATAATATAATACATTAAGAACCTTTATTTATACTTTTGAAAGTAACTTTACATATATCGATTCGTACCTAAAATTGACAATAAACTGGTCATGTCTCCTACTCATAAACACCAAAAACTATTTTCAATAATAATATAATACATTAAGAACCTTTATTTATACTTTTGAAAGTAACTTTACATATATCGATTCGTACCTAAAATTGACAATAAACTGGTCATGTCTCCTACTCATAAACACCAAAAACTATTTTCAATAATAATATAATACATTAAGAACCTTTATTTATACTTTTGAAAGTAACTTTACATATATCGATTCGTAACTAAAATTGACAATAAACTGGTCATGTCTCCTACTAATTAACACCAAAAACTATTTTCAATAATAATATAATACATTAAGAACCTTTATTTATACTTTTGAAAGTAACTTTACATATATCGATTCGTACCTAAAATTTACAATAAACTGGTCATGTCTCCTACTCATAAACACCAAAAACTATTTTAAATAATAATATAATACATTAAGAACCTTTATTTATACTTTTGAAAGTAACTTTACATATATCGATTCGTACCTAAAATTTACAATAAACTGGTCATGTCTCCTACTCATAAACACCAAAAACTATTTTCAATAATAATATAATACATTAAGAACCTTTATCTATACTTTTGAAAGTAACTTTACATATATCGATTCGTACCTAAAATTGACAATAAACTGGTCATGCATCCTACTCATAAACACCAAAAACCATTTTCAATAATAATATAATACATTAAGAACCTTTATTTATACTTTTGAAAGTAACTTTACATATATCGATTCGTACCTAAAATTGACAATAAACTGGTCATGTCTCCTACTCATTAACACCAAAAACTATTTTCAATAATAATATAATACATTAAGAACCTTTATTTATACTTTTGAAAGTAACTTTACATATATCGATTCGTACCTAAAATTGACAATAAACTGGTCATGTCTCCTACTCATAAACACCAAAAACTATTTTCAATAATAATATAATACATTAAGAACCTTTATTTATACTTTTGAAAGTAACTTTACATATATCGATTCGTACCTAAAATTTACAATAAACTGGTCATGTCTCCTACTCATTAACACCAAAAACTATTTTCAATAATAATATAATACATTAAGAAACTTTATTTATACTTTTGAAAGTAACTTTACATATATCGATTCATACCTAAAATTTACAATAAACTGGTCATGTCTCCTACTCATAAACACCAAAAACTTTTTTAAATAATAATATAATACATTAAGAACCTTTATTTATACTTTTGAAAGTAACTTTACATATATCGATTCGTACCTAAAATTTACAATAAACTGGTCATGTCTCCTACTCATAAACACCAAAAACTATTTTTAATAATAATATAATACATTAAGAACCTTTATTTATACTTTTGAAAGTAACTTTACATATATCGATTCGTACCTAAAATTTACAATAAACTGGTCATGTCTCCTACTCATAAACACCAAAAACTATTTTCAATAATAATATAATACATTAAGAACCTTTATTTATACTTTTGAAAGTAACTTTACATATATCGATTCGTACCTAAAATTTACAATAAACTGGTCATGTCTCCTACTCATTAACACCAAAAACTATTTTCAATAATAATATAATACATTAAGAAACTTTATTTATACTTTTGAAAGTAACTTTACATATATCGATTCGTACTTAAAATTGACAATAAACTGGTCATGTCTCCTACTCATAAACACCAAAAACTATTTTCAATAATAATATAATACATTAAGAACCTTTATTTATACTTTTGAAAGTAACTTTACATATATCGATTCGTACCTAAAATTTACAATAAACTGGTCATGTCTCCTACTCATAAACACCAAAAACTATTTTCAATAATAATATAATACATTAAGAACCTTTATTTATACTTTTGAAAGTAACTTTACATATATCGTTTCGTAACTAAAATTGACAATAAACTGGTCATGTCTCCTACTCATTAACACCAAAAACTATTTTCAATAATAATATAATACATTAAGAACCTTTATTTATACTTTTGAAAGTAAGTTTACATATATCGATTCGTACCTAAAATTTACAATAAACTGGTCATGTCTCCTACTTATAAACACCAAAAACTATTTTCAATAATAATATAATACATTAAGAACCTTTATTTATACTTTTGAAAGTAACTTTACATATATCGATTCGTACCTAAAATTTACAAAAAACTGCTCATGTCTCCTACTCATTAACACCAAAACTATTTTCAATAATAATATAATACATTAAGAACCTTTATTTATACTTTTGAAAGTAACTTTACATATATCGATTCGTACCTAAAATTTACAATAAACTGGTCATGTCTCCTACTCATAAACACCAAAAACTATTTTCAATAATAATATAATACATTAAGAACCTTTATTTATACTTTTGAAAGTAACTTTACATATATCGATTCGTAACTAAAATTTACAATAAACTGGTCATGTCTCCTACTCATAAACACCAAAAACTATTTTTAATAATAATATAATACATTAAGAACCTTTATTTATACTTTTGAAAGTAACTTTACATATATCGATTCGTACCTAAAATTTACAATAAACTGGTCATGTCTCCTACTCATTAACACCAAAAACTATTTTAAATAATAATATAATACATTAAGAACCTTTATTTATACTTTTGAAAGTAACTTTACATATATCGATTCGTACCTAAAATTTACAATAAACTGGTCATGTCTCCTACTCATAAACACCAAAAACCATTTTCAATAATTAATGAGTAAATTAGGAACCCTTATTTCTAATTTTGATAAAATAATTTTACAAACACCTATTTATAATATACTGATAATACGAGTCATAAACACCAAAGATTATTTATTTCAAAATAAATTAATGTGTGCCACAAAATATTAAAATAATTAAACTTTGTTTAAATACTTTTTTAAACGTGGGTAACCTTTTTTTTAATAGGTAAAAAAATGGATAACTATAAATGAACCAACAATCTTAACATTATATGGTTACAACGGCAAAATGATGGCCCCAGGCTTAAATCTGAACGGAAGCGGAGAATATTTGGCTGGCCATAATATTCTCAGAGCGCACGCAAAGGCCTATAGACTGTATGATCGGTTATTTAGAAGAAAACAGAATGGTTGGTATTTGTTATTCATAATTCTAAAACTATAATCACTGAATACTTTCACAAAGTTATATTTAAATTTAAATATTGAGAAAATACTGTACTTATTAATGAGTTATCAGATACAATCCAAAAAAGCTTCACGAATTCCCGTAATTATAAATTTATAATTACTTTGGGACTCAAACCACTGCTTTATTATTACTTTAATTCCATCCTACATTACATAAATGTAAAACCAGTTTACATTGAGGAAATTATGTTTAACGTAACTAAATTTATAGGCTGTTTAGATTTGACTACACAAAGTTTGTTTATTTTAAAAAATAATATAAACTTTTTAAGATTGTTACCAGATGTATATTTTTCTAGCAAGACGTTAGTAAAATTATTTTTATTTTATTAATGTATGGAAATTCTTACATTTGTGAACCATTTTTCGGTATTGGTGCAGTTTACTGACGTATGTAAACTGAAATGTTGTATTGATCCAAAGTCTTTAAACTTTGATAAATGTGACATTAATTATCCAATCATTAGAGTAAGCAAATAATTTAAAATTTAATTATCTAAATGTAGTCAATTTTATAACTACATTTCTTAATCTAGACTACTACGACATAAATATTGTCCAACGTTAAAAGACTGTTACATTCACAGATTGAATGCTATACAGTTACAAATATTGAGATACGCAGTTAGCATTTGAAAACCAAAGTTTTGGGCCAAACATAAAGTTCTTTTTTCTGAAATATACACAAAAAAAAGAAAAAATGAGGGATAAATACATTACTTTCATATACCATATATTTTATTTTAAAATACAATATGATATCAATTATTTATCAGAATGACTATTCTTTTAATAACGATAGAAACACAAGACACATATTATGTTGTAAAAAAGTAAACTATATTCAATTATACTATTTAAGTATGAAAACATTTGCTTTATGTGGGTAGTTTATATGACAAATAATACATAGATTTTGATTTAAACAAACAAGCTATTTTAGAGGAAACGTTTTGTTTAATAATGATTAATTATTAATATTCCTATTTCTTAAAAAATGTCTACCATATATATTTAAAATTTATAATTAAATTAATACTTTTTCAGGCATGGTTGGCATTAGTTTAGTAGGTGAATATTTCATACCACTTAATGAGAAAACTGACAACAAGGAAGCTACTGAAAGGGCTTTCCAGTTCAATGTGAGTGTAAATGAAAGTAGCTTATAGGGGAGTATTGTGTGTGTGTGTGTGTGTGTGTGTGTGTGTGTGCCGGTGTATAGGTATAATATAAAAATAAATAAAGCTTGAATTCATGTAGGGGGGTTGGGAACTATATAGCTTTTCAATTGCAATACCTTTAGGCAATTAACAGCTATTTACACAAATTTGGCTGTTTTAATGATCTTGAACTCACTGATTAACCTATAAATAATTATTTAATGAATGTGTATAAATTCTATGTAATGAATACTTTACAACTTATTTACTAAAGCGTTTTGAAACAATAATTCCATTTATGAAGCTAACCATATACTGTACTAGCTTTAGCAGTGACTGTATGGTTAGCTTCATAAATGATGGAACGTTTGTTTAAAATGCGTAAGTAAGAAAAGTAAGTAAATGCGTTCTAAAGTATTTACTTAGTTATGCATTAATTACTTATGGTTTTTACGTAAATTTTTAAAAAAGAGTTACTTTATGCTTATTTTTCTCGGTACTACCAAGTGAATTTTATAAATTGTCATAAATCCTTTTAATTAGAAACTCGATATTTACTAAACAGATTTGTTACTTAGTGAATATGAAAAAAATACCCAACCTACAACACACACACATACACACTCTCTCTCTCTCTCTCTCTCTCTCTCACACACACACACACACACACACACACACACACACACACACACACACATCCACACACACACACACACACACACACCAATATAACCTATATTATCATGTCAATGTTCTATCATATGGAAAAACGGAAAAGCAGGAAGTATAAAAAAAGAAAAGGATAGAAAGAGAGACAGAGAGTGAGAGAGAGAGAGAGAGAAGAAGAGAGAGGGACACATTTCAAAAAATAATTGACAATAAGCCAGTGGTTTATTGAAGAATGCTGATTTAGCAAAGTGTACAAATATCAGAAAGTGTGGTGAAATTCTCGAGCTAAGGAAGCCTCTACACAAATTATGACATACTTGTCAATCCTCTCTAGTCTACTAGGATAATTACAGACAAAATAGAACCACAATATTTCTATTGCTGAGGTGTGAATGTTGTATGAAATATTTAAGTGTTTGTTTTTGTGTTATTTGATAATACTTAATATTAGATAATTAGTAGGCCTATTAGTAATACGTAGTATTAGATAACAAGTAGCACAATAGAATTAAATTTTAGAAGTAGAATCAATCAACATGAAGAATTAGACGAAAATGTTTTTTTGTAGCGTACGGACAACAGAAAGGATTATTTTTCATTGTTGTCGAAATTAAAAATGGGAAACGTTAAATAGGACATATTTTAAACACTTTTATAAAATCTCAAAAAACTTTAAAATAGGAATTATTGAAAAACTTTATCTGCGACTAAATACGCAAGTCAATAAAATAATACAACCAGTCTTAATACAACAATAAAATGTTTTATTAACATTAAAATTAAAAAATACATTAATAAAAGAAATCAGACTAAAATCAATAGTTACCCATTTAAATTTGTGGTGGATAAGATCAACAGCAACGAAAAAAAATAAAGAGTACATCTTGAAGTATAATTTAAAAACAAAAAAACCAAAAACTGAAAGTTTTGCTGATTTATTTTATTAAAACAACTACAAAATATTTAAATATACATATTCAATAACTTTAAGATATCTATAAACAATATATTTCTTTATAAAAATGATATAAAACACGTAGGTAAATTTAGTATTTACAATTTCCCTCTTTTAACTAAACTTTTATTAACATAAGCTTGCAAACACGAGACCACAAATTGTCTTTAGCATATCATACTTTTATTTAACTCTGGGTCTCTCTTAAATTACTTTAACGTTTTAATTCAGCGTTAAAATGTTGTAAAGTATGCTTTCCTACCGTGAAATAACTAGATATTTCTAACCCAAACCCTAAAGATTATAGAATATGAAGTGTATTTTTTCCTATTGTAATGTGTACTGTACAACAGCCTACTGAGGGCTTATTATGAGACCTGACTACAAATTTTCATATTCTTTTCTTTAACCTAATTCGAATTATCCAAACAGAACTTATTCGATGGTTGAAATTAATAAATCTTTTTATACAAGCGTTTAATAAGAAATTCAACGACAATAGTGTTTTACTAAAATTATTAAAACTTTTTAATTAACTATATTCGACTGTAATTCCATACCAACTCTAACCACGCTCAAGGAACATTAAAAGTTCCAGACGGTGATTTGCGGGTTGCATACCTAAACCATCTCACTAACTTCTTAAAGTTTGGGTTAGAACCAAAAATTCATAACCTTGACTCTTGGAGTAGAGTAAAATTTAAATTAAAAATCTATCTATCAACTGGAGGTAGAAGAATCATCTTTACTGGAAAGTCAGACCCTCTCTCGAAATAATTTTCTGGCATCTCTACCGGTGACTTCTATACATGTATACATATTATTACTATACAAAAGAAATAAGAAAAGAAATCCAAATTTTTCACACACACTCACTAACACAAAAATTACACACTATCAATGACTCTCTTCTAAACAATACATACAAGAAAATATTTTAAAGAATATTTTCAATAATTATTTTCGAAATAAACATACTTACATTTGGTGACACGCCCAAAACAACTCGTATCCCTAAGAAACAATCGTTTATCATCAAAAGTACACACATTCAAATAGCATCAGATACAAATAACCTTAGAAACAAATAAACACAGATGGTAGCTTGTGACTTACAGCATTGGAATGCTCCTTGAACTCGAGCTATAGTTGCTACTAAAAACATTTATTAGGTTAGTGGTTTTGGTATTTTAATTTATAAAAATATTTAAATAATAACAAAATCTCTTTAATGAAGAATAAAATATTTGTCTTAAATTGTTTTACAAAAACAACCTTGGCTTAAAGACACAAATTTTATTTTTTCAGCTCGGCTGGTTTGCTCATCCAATTTTCAGTAAAACGGGGGATTATCCACCAATAATGAGAAAGATTATCGATAGGAACAGTGCCTTGGAAGGAAGACGAAGATCTAGATTGCCTAGATTTACACCAGAAGAATTAAAGGAAATCAAAGGTAGACATGTCTAGTATGTATGAACTCCATAATCAATGCCAAAAGTATCCCTTAAACTAAGTGTACATTAAATTGTTCTTAGAGTAATCAAACCATATGAAAGTGTACCAATTTTATGCTGATGAAAAATTATGATAAACAGATGCTTTTAGTTAATTTAATTGCCTTAAAGGCTTTTAATAACAATAATTTTATATACATTTTAATATTGTCTGTTGTGGTTTAATAAAATAATTTCTAGATAGTTCTTCCATCAGTATATATAATCTTGGTATTGAAGCTATTCATTGTTTATTTTTAAATAAAATTATAACATTGTCGATACTCGATTCTTCATTGATTAAAGTGCCGATTCCGAAACTTTGTTTTTTTTAACTGTTAAAATACGTATGTGGTGTAGTTTAAAGGAAATATAATAAATTATCTATCAACTATGTCCTATTCAATATTAGTTTCTTTGAATGAAATAAACGATTAAAGCAAATGTCTATTTCAGCGGTCTCTCTCTCTCCCTCTCTCTCTCTCTCTCTCTCTCTCTCTCTCTCTCATTCTCCCTCCCTCTCTCTCACACTCTCTGTCAAACCGTCTTTACTCTACCACCTCTTGACATATGTCGAAACAAAATTCATAGAAAAAGTAGTTCCAATTTCTCCAGTTATACAAACTGAAATGGCTATTACTGAAGTTATATTGTAATTGTGAATTGAAGTTCATAATTTAATTTTATATAAATCATTACTTTTAACCAATATGTTAAATTGTTTAGACCTATCCCTAATATTAATTAAGTACAAGTCACAGCTATTGCTGAATAATGAATGGTTGTTTGGGATGCAACTTGTTTGTTGGAATTCTTTGAAAAAGGTTGTATATAATAGTAAGAATAATCTATTAAAACGTTTATGGGTGAATGGGTGTCAACGTATTATTTCTAGTATGGTCGTCAATGTTGAAAATTGCTACACACATTTATTTTAAATTTACCAACAATAACATTAGTGGGGGGGGAACGGCTTTCCTATATTTCACGCTTGAGTGAACAGGAAAAAACGTTACTTTTTGTGGGTAAAGGTTTCCAACATTTGGGTCGTTAGTTGTGTATATGGTGTCATTTTTAGGCTGGCTAAAAAAAAAATTCCCTCGGAAAGAGAAATTTCACTACGTTTGTTAAGACAGTTAATTTTATTGTTGCCAACCTAAAAATGACATCACAATATGTACAACAAATGAACCAGTAAGTTGGAAACCATTACCAAAAGAATTAACTACTTTTTTCTGGTGTTCACTCAGGCGTGAAACATAGGAAAGCCATTTTGAGTTCCTTTTCGAACGGGTGTTTCTCTTTCTGAGGTTGACGCGCTACTGAAAGATTTTCCGTATTGTTTACCTTTTTATGGTTGGGTTTCAGAAGGACGACGTTCGTGAATAATGTCGTCAGTGTCTGCAATTCCTAACGCAATACATTCAAGATTATTGCGAGTTACGCTCTGGTAATTTCCGTAAATTGTCTAATGGTTTTTTTTCCAAACAAACATTTTCACATCTGCTCCGGATGAGGTTTTGTTTTGACCTATGTTCAAGGTTCAGTACTTTTTACTAGGTCAAGGTCATCCAGATGAGTTTTAAAAAAATCGCAAGACAAAGGTGTGCGATTTTTGTTAATTATTATTATTTTTTTATTAATTTTTTTTATTATTGCTTTTATAATTATGATTATTATTATGTTTACATTATTGTCTTACATTTATTCAAATTAACTAATAGTATAGCACTGATGTCACTTTAGTGAGGTAGACCCGTTTAATGATGGTCCGTCTGACACCAAGTAAAATTTCCCGGCAGCAATTTTGTCCAAATCCCTGTTGGCCAGCATAGTTACGAAGCGTCTGGGTAGAAATATCTGGAATTTCGCTACATCACCAACTTTATACGGCCAATCTCCGAGCTCAGCTATTATAGCATCTCTGTAAATGATATCTACCTTTTTGAAGTAGTGAACCGAGTAGTGTTTCTTTTCTTTTCTGTGAAGTCATTATGTTTATAGCAGTATAGACGAGTGGCCTCTACAAGTACCTGAAAGCAAATGATGTTTTAATTCTAAGGCAGTAAATATATATATATATATATATATATATATATATATATATATATATATATATATATAAAATCATATATACATTTTATTTTCTTAAAATAACACTTTGAAGTAAATACTTCAAACTATTTCCAAACATATTCGAGTTCGTCTCCAATTTCGATAATAGACTTGACAATTCGATCACTGAAAGAGGGACTAAGGTTTACATAAATACGTAAAACACTCGTATTTTTTGACAGGCATCGTTTATCGGAATCTAGTGATCAAAACACTGGGAAAAACGTTTTTGAAGCCAACATGTCTATTTACAGTATTTATATATCAGAAATGAAATATTCTTACACTTCAGTTCTATATACAACCCACGGAATCATTCAATCAGCTTATTATGTGCGCAAGTTGAAAACGTGATTGTACTTTCTCTTAGTTTAAAATTAAAGTTTTCTCTTTAACTTAAAGTTTTCTCAACTAATAGATCAGTTCTACTGTAAAAACAAATGATCTTGATTTTTGCGCCCCTTCAAAAATGACAGCAGTGTACACCTACTGGGGATAAACCTAAGGTCATACGAATGGTAGTAATGGGATGTACCAGAACTTTCTAGAAAACGAGCGCTCTGACGTCAAATCCGTGTGACGTATTAGCCTTGAGGCTGAATAATCTGCTACCATGTAGGTACAGTAGTGGCCGTTGTGATGTTTTGTGTTGTTCTATAACATTCCTTTGTGTAAGATAAATAATTTTATCTATGTTGTTAAGTTGTTGTCTATATATCTAAGTTGTACACTTTATTTCACGTGTAAAACGGCAATTAAACTCTCACATAACCTTTAAGTGACTGACTTCATACAGTTTCGTATAGTTATTTTAGTACCTTTTGAAATTTTATATAGGTTATTTTCTGTTTTTATGAAGTAATAAATATTTTAAATAATTTTCAACTTCCAGATGGATAGCTAAAGTTCATTCAAAATAATAAAGTAACTATATTTAAATTAATACATGATCCACGCCCTGTTGTTATATTTTCAGTAATTATTTGCAGTAATTTGAAATTAGAGACCTTTTTGTTTGGTAAAAATAATCTATTGATGTGTGCAAGAAGAAAACGCTATTTATGTGTCATAAGATTGGTGAGATTGAAAATGCTATAGAAATGTTATCTCTTATAAAAGAGAAACAAAATAACGACATTGACAATTGTTCATTATTACTAAGCCGTCTGTTCAGTATTATAAACAATCAGTCCTCTGAAACATGTGAGCAAATGGATACTAGTTTATTTTTCATTGCAGAACAAATTAAATTACAAACAATACCCAAGAAAAGATTATGGTATCCAACAGACAATATGGTACTGTCTCCACTATTGTATACAATAAGCCCACATCCATACAAATGTTATCACTCTACCTCGTCCAAAAACTAATATAGCTGTGTGTAATAACTGTTTAAATGATCCAAGTGTGGAAGAAAAACAAGCTTTCCTTACTAATGCTGAAGCATGGTATAGATTTTCAAAAGAATGTGAAAAAGAAGTAATCCTCTTAATGGATGAAATTCACTTCCAATCTTGCCTAGATTATAAATATAGTAGGAACTGCTTGTAATGATAACTCATCTATTGCCAAGTCGGCTTTTGTTTTCATGTTAAACAGTATCTGTTCAAAATTCAAAGAGGTTGTACACATATCACCTGTTGTAAATATAGGTCATGAAATTCTATATTATTTTATCAATAAAAGTAATTGTTAATTTTAAACAAATAGGATATCATGTTTTTGTGTTATTAGTGACAACAACGCATTAAATAGTAGAGCCACGAGTAATTTTTCTAAAAATAAGCAACTGAGTATTGTATATCCAGTCAACCCTTGTTGGCCTATGTTTTATTTGTTTGACTCCGTACACTTACTCAAATGCATCAGAAATAACTGGTTAAATACAAAAAATGATCAAATTAGTTCTTGAAAGTTTGGAGGTTGATGACAGTTACCATCTTATAAATGACTAAAGTCGTGAAGGTTTGTTCTATCCAAAAGAATCAGTTTCACAAATTGTAATGTTTTAGTCCATTTTATTCAATAAAAATATAACAGAGTTTGATGGTTGTTTGGATCACAGTGATAGGTAAATCGGTCAACTGATAATAAAGTGTACTACTAATAAACTTTTGAAAAATAATTGCTCTAGTAGAAATGATAGGTTGAGAGTAGATAGCTCTTTGGAAAAGAAATTGGAAAATTTTTAAAATATAATCCTGCAACAATGGGATATAGCATTACTCTTTTTACAATTTTAATTTCCTTATAATCTTCAACTACTATTACTATTAACATTGTCTTAGGTTACTATTGAGTTTTGGCCTAGCAAATACTTTCATTATAAAATTGTAGAGTATATATCTCTACTAATGGGCTATCTATCACTTATATCTACATCAGATTACTATTTCTATTACAGTAAAATTACTATATGGAGTAGTAGGTCAAAACAATTCTCCAATTACAGCTTGAATTTGTATATTTATGTTTTCATTTTTAATTATAAGATGTAAAAGCCAATATAATTCAAGTAAAATATAAGGTCTACTAAACTTACATTTACACTCTTATTATTATTCCCATTGGTGTGAGTGAACAATGTGATATTGGTTAGTGAAAATTAATCTTCGCTAATAACGTTTATGTTGAGCATTCTTCCCTAATGGATCTAAACTTCAACTCTTCTACATCTTATTCTTCAAGATTACATTTTCTGAAATGATAAGCACGTTATTTCAATATATGCTTTATAGTCATATGGATGAGCATGTGTAGGATTGTTTGTAATAGTTGATTGTAATAGAAATTCAACAAAAGAATACCAGTTAACAAGTTGTTGAAAGCAAATTTTAGTTTTCCAATAGCAAATTTTATTTTTTTTAAATGATAAGACATTAAATTATTATATTTTTATTAGTAAACATAAAA
The DNA here is from genome assembly GCA_036971475.1 of Prosapia bicincta. Lineage (NCBI taxonomy): Eukaryota > Metazoa > Arthropoda > Insecta > Hemiptera > Cercopidae > Prosapia > Prosapia bicincta. The sequence continues at coordinate 239,988,012 of JBAIZL010000005.1, read as the reverse complement.
TGTAATAAAAGGTAATTAAAAAAAACTAAGCGTTTCTTAATATCTTACACAACCGTACGGCTCGGGTAAGGGTAAAGGCTAGAGGTCACTCCGTGTAGTCAGCCTCGCCGTGTGACGTCACGTACAGAGAGCTTACCCTTTTTTTCTAGGAGGTACTGGATGTAGACGTGTAGGGTAGACCATATCTCCTTAATTGATTATCGTATGACCCATATATGAATATTAACTTTCCAATAACTATCTAGACAACATAATTATTAAAATAATATTATGCTATAAGTTTTCTTATACGTTGACGTATTTTTAGTGCAAGGGAGGTGACATTAGAATAAGCTTCAATTGTTGTGTTTGAATATATTAATATATAGATAATAATTTTCTATATTAATTCAACTAACTTTAAAAAATTATTATTCAGAAGCTAGTAATGTTTGCGCTGTTTTGTAGGATCTTTTGACTTTTTCGGTGTGAACCACTATACATCGACCCTGGCGTTAGCAAAGAAAAATATCACTGGGACAGAAAACTATTTTGCTCGTGATATGATGGTAGACACACAACCAGATCCTAGTTGGAATGCTTCGTTAGAAAATCCTAGTTTTTATGTAAGCATTATTTCTCATGGTTTTATATATTCAAGCTGATGTATTTTCAGAAAAGTAGAATATATTAAGCGGTTAGACATTATTAGCTTTAAAAAAATACAAATTAAACATTCGGTATTGAAAATACTTCATGTGGATGGCAACACTCCGAAACGCGTAGCGTATGATATTGAAGTAAGGAATGCCTTGATTATTGTACCAATAAATAATAAACCCCAGCAATATTTAGAAAAATATTATCATTGAAAATAAAAAATGTATATGTAATTTTTTGGATTGTTGAATATTATAATTTAACACGTGTGCTGAAAATATTTTTTCAAATTAAACCTAGATGTTATTTTCGGCAGAAAAAATTTCCCTAAATGTCTTTTAGTAGCAGAAATTAAAATTAAAATAAACTCTATTCTGAGGCTTTGAATGCAAAAGTGAAAAATCCTAACGCAAAACCAAAATTATAAATAAAATTATTTGTAAAATCATCAATAAGTACGATATTTTTTTGTTTTTTATTGTTTATTGATTTTTTTTATTTAAAAGGTTGAAATAAAGAATCTTCTAAGTTCCTATTGTAGTTTACTTACCTGTAATAAGTGCATCAAACTTCATAGTTATTTAATGACAGCATCGTAGATATAGATAATTGTTTAAGATGTTCATAAGTTAGATATTAGCTTATCGATAATATTTCGACCTTGTTCCTACTACATCTCTTTCTTTTATGATAATGTCATTATTATTGTAACAGTCATCCGTTGTATGCAGTGTAATCACTTCTTGCAGTGAACTCGTCATTCCCATCAATGAAAGCTGGTATTAAGGGGTTGTATATTATCGATACATATCGTCAAAAATAGTAAATAACAACTTCAAGAATAAAGCATTATGATTACTTAGTGCAATATTATTACTTAAACGAATCAATGCATACTTCTGTATGCTGTAATGATACACTAATACAGATAAAATGCTGTACTTTTACTTTCCTTAAACGTATTGCCCCCATTTTTAAGTTATTAAAGAGGTTATTGTAATAATATTCATAGCCGTCACAAGAACTCACTTCTCCCATAATAACTCACCCCACTAACAATATATAATAACACTCATAACTCTACCACTCAGTGCACTCACATAGTTATTCATTAGTTACAGTAACACACTGCCCTAACAATAACTCACTGAACTCATTATAACTCAACCCACTCAAAATAAATTACTGGATTCAAAATAACTCACTGTACTTAGGATAACTCAGTGTACTTAGAACAATTTACTGCACTCACAGTAACCTACTGCATTCACAGTTACTTACATTATTCACAAGAAGTCATTGAACTCACTGCAGACACAGTAACTCTCTGGAACTCAAAATAAATTGTCTGTACTTTCAATAAGTAGCTTCGAAATCATTATTAATAAGTCTGAATTACCTTCAGCATAAAAAATGATTTTGTTTTAATTTTAGAGAATAACAGTTTTTTTTAACTTGTATAAATTGATGTCTTATAAGGATGTATAAACATCATTGTAGCTCTCTCTACTTTTGATGTTACTTATCGCCTTGATCTGTTATTTATTTTTTACTTGCAATAGATCATTATAATCACGTTTTTTGTATTTTAATTTTAAAATCTGTTTATTCAACATACTTCAGAAAATAACAACTTTAACCTTTGGGGGCTCTCCTATCACCCTCCCTAAACGCTCATACCCATTTAGAAGGTGGCTCAAAACGTTTTTTTTTTATGGATCTTTTGAACAATAAGACGGTATAATACTGTGTCAAAATTTGAATTATATTTTTTCGAATTACGATATCACATACAATGAAGCACTTATCACTTAATGAAATTATCACTAGTCGGATAATAAATGACTTTTTTGAATTGTGCACTCACTCTCTTTAATTAAAAAAGTAGATTAACTCAGTAAATATTCTCCTTTTTAAATTAGTTATGGAAGAATTGTTGTTAAAAAAAGCTCATAGTTTAGGTAAATAGATGTGCTTAGTAACATGAGTCCAGAAACGCTATTGTGCACACATAATACAACAATTCTAAACGTGTTTAAAATAATAATATTATTCATTGACTTACGGCTGGAATAATTTCAATACCTTTTAATCTTAGTCAGCCATTCTACAGTACTTTGTGATGTAGAAATATGTTATTCACACAATTTAAAAAATAATAATAATATGTAATTTATTATAACTATATGAAGCAACTGTGGCGTAATGTTTATTTTTAAATAAATAAAACCTCTAAACCACAAATAACATTTATTTAAACTCTATGTACATTTCAATTGCTCAGCAATCATCTTCAGAGGTATTTAAAAAATACAACTAACTTTAAACAACATAATACAACAAATATATAGTCATAAACCGGTAACTACTTCGCCAAGCCCCTTATTTTAAAAAAACTAGTACGACCAATCACGTTGCACTAAATTCCCCCTCTGCAACTTGGTCCGGTCTTTCAACTCCCGTGGTAAAATTGAAATAGTTGTAACGGTAACTCTTCACCACGGGAGTTGAAAGACCAAGTTGCAGAGGGGGGATTTACTGCAACGTGATTGGTCGTACTAGTTTTTTAAAATAAGGGGCGTGGCGAGGTAATTACCGGTTTATGCCTATATATTTGTTGTATTATGTTGTTTAAAGTTAGGTGTATTTTTTAAATACCTCTGAAGATGTTTGCTGAGCAATTGAAATGTACATAAGGTTTAAATAAATGTTGTTTGTGGTTTAGAGGTTTTATTTATGTAATTTATTGTTTTGTATTCATAATATATGTTGTAAATAAACCAAGAAAATAGAAATGGTTTTAAACAACATTTTTAGTACACAAGAATAGTTTACAATACATAAGTCAACTATTTAGAATATTGATTAAATATTTTTAACACTTTTCATCAATAAACAAATGTTTTTTACGAACAGGTTGTACCAACTGGCTTTCGGGGGATGTTGAACTATATAAAAGACAATTACGACAATCCTCCAGTGTTCGTAACTGAAAATGGTTACGGTGAATCGGGAAAAATTTCTGACGTGGAGCGCATTAACTTCTATGACGTAAGTAATACAAATCATACGTCATGAAATCATGATTTGCAATACTTTTATCATACTTAATTATAGTTTATTATATATTAATTTAGTTTATCTTTTCATTTGTGCGTAATACTTATTTTTAAACCCTAACTTGCATCCACCGGCCTTGATTAGACCCTCAACCCTTCAATGGGGAGATTAAATTTGAGATTCAGAAAGAAAATTATATTCGTTAAACCAATGGTTTATGTTTTCGTAAAATAAATTTTAAGTACTTTTCTAAAAGATAAATAATAGGTTGAAAATTGTTTAAACTTCTATAATACCTTTTTTCAGTAAACATTTTTCAACGTTTTACTTTTCAAAAAAGGTATACCACTATTCTTAAAAAGTCGAATTAAATGCTCATTGTAACTAAATATACTCTCAAAATTGTCATTTATAAGTGCTCATTTTTTGAAATCTTACATTTTTTAGCAGTTAATATGTAAAATTCTCCCAACTAGTTTCTTGGTATTACGAATTCAAGACAGTTTCCACTTATAAAATACGTACTGTAGATTCTCGATAACTCAATGTAAATGGTAGTCTACCAATACCCCTTCGAATTACAGAAAACTTGGATTACACAGAAATAAGATCGTGGTCATCAGAAAAAATACGAGTTTTTAATAAAACCTATTACTATAATTAAAATGCATTAAATAAGTATATAGAGCTTTATATGCTCATTTTTTAAAAGCCCGACTCATTTCCTTGCATACTGTATTGATATAAACATTTTTTGGAAGTCCGACTCATTTTCTTTGCATACTATATTGATATAAACATATCTTTGAAGTCAGACTCAATTCCTTTGCATACCGTATGGTATCGACTCATCATTTTCTTTGAAATGGATAGAATATCCTCAAATAAAAATACTTTTAACTTTTTGACTGTGGAATTGAAAAGTCCATCACTAAATGAAGAAATTGTATTTCATGTAATTAAATATCTGTTTTAGTTAATAATTACCAAATTTGATGTAATGCAGATATTAGAATTTTGGCATTCAATAAACCGTTCTTATTGTGCAAAGATTATTTATAAAACAAAAGCGGGGAGCCAACTCGCCAAATTGAAAGTTTGTAGTTTGAACTTTACATCTATTTTAAATCGATCATGTTATTATCTGTATTTGTTGCCTTATAACAACAAAATAGTCTTGAATTTTATACTCCATTACTTTACAAAATTTGAAAAATAAACAAAATTTAAAGTTCGGATAGTCATAAATGTAAAAGTGGTTAACAAAATATTGTAGAATCCTTTTTTAGTGGACAATTACTTAACATCGTGGATTATTTTTTGTCCAGAATGATGAAGAAATTCTTCATTATCCTTTCATCTTCGGCTTCCAGGGTTGGACTCATCTACCTCCGACTCTTCTCTCTCTGCTACCCGCACTTCTGCCCTCTCCTGCTCCCCGAGCCTAATAACTCTCCAACTCCCAAAACTTGAGTCCTTTCTCTCCAGCTCCTCGAACGTCTGCCCTCTCTATTTTCCCGGTCTTCTCTTCTTGAATCCTGAATATCTCCTCCATTCCATTCCTTCCCCTTCTCTATATATTCTCTACCCAAGATATTTTTTTTCTTATTTTAGCCAATCCTGGGCTGTGTTGCTCTTTTGTCTTGCTTATCAAATTTTCTTTGTTTCTTTTTTGTACGCGCCATTTTGGAAATTACGGGTTTCACCGAAAATAAATATACTGAGTAACAGAGGGCTTATGGTCTTGCTCGTTAATATTCTACCTGTCTGTAACTTCGTCGTTCGAGTCCTTAGGTTAGATTTTTCTATGAATAAGATTTCTTTTATCTTTTAAAACTAATGTCACAACAACCCTCGACACTACACATTTACAATAGACTCATGGTAGACTGATTCAAAAAGAAGGTTATTTCTTACCAGCTACTTCTTACCATACCCTCCTTTATAATACTATTCATAGCTTCATTATGAAACCTTGGTTTGGAACCTATAGGTTAGAATCCTGAACCCAAGTTGTGCCTTGAAGTATTCTCTTTCAAATTGTAGAGAGAGGCAACTGCCCATTATACAGCCGTGATTCAATAAGAATGTTAATGGCAAGTATGTGATACAATAATGTAGGGCTAAAAAAGAGAGGGAGATCTTTGTTGGATTTTAGGAAATTTAGAAAAATCATCCCTTTCCCAGTAAAAGTTTAGTATATAATAAATACTATTGTAGGTATCCTCAAAAACATATAGGCTGTTACATTTAAAAATCATTTAATGTAATTTATATACAATAGTTCATGTTATAAAGTGAAACATTCCTAGAAAAGTCTTGATAAATTAAATGTGAATTATAAATTATATTTTACAGAGTTATTTGTCAGAAATGTTAAAGGCGATTTATTTAGACAAATGCAAAGTTATTGGATACACCATTTGGAGCTTTTTAGATGACTTTGAATGGAGCCATGGCTATACGTGAGTATCAAATAAGAATTTTACAATAGGGTAAAAAACACTCTAAAATTCTGACTCTAAAAATACAAATTTGCTAATTTCAGAACATTAAAAAAAAATTCGTCGGTATAAATTTGAATTTTGACCAATAAGATTTTATCAAATTTGGTGTATTTTTATATAGCTATTACAATTTGTACATTAATTAGATATAGATCAAAAATATGTTGAACCCCCTGGAAGTAAATTATAAAAAAAATATTTATGCTATAAACATGGGTATTAAAACTATTCGTTAACGACCTTTAACTTACGAAATATTTAGCCTCTCCAATGAAATACATCCATACTGAAAAAGAGGGTCAACATTTTTTTTTGCAATGTACTTTTTATAAATTTTCATAAAATTTTTAAATATTTGTTCGGAGAAGTGAAAAATTAATTTTAATATGATAAAAAAATTAAAGCGTTGTAATAATTTCGTTATTAATACAAGTTCACTTTCAATATTTCTTGTTCTACTTACAACTCTTTTATCAAAATTCAATATTGTATATGTTTTGTTTTAAAAACATACTATTGTGGAGGATTTAAAAAAGTAATTTTACTTTAAACATGTAAATGTCTAGTTTTCGACTACTAATTTTTGTGTTGAACTCCAGTTAATCAAAGTTTAACTTTGATATACAGATCTGTGTGATATACAGATGTGGGGTAATTTTTTCATATATTTTCTGACGTATACTTGGTAGGTAACAACTTCCAATAATAACTCTCAGATCAGAATGGAACGATGGGTATTTTAAATCTACTGAGCGTCATAAGTTTTGGCCGCTCGTAGTATTATCATGTTTCTGTTTGGTGACCCACTAGGTATAGAGTCTATACTAACCAAAACTGTCTTGGCCTTCTTGTCCTTCAGTCCCTCAGAGTATGAGGAGCTTTGGTGGCCCCCGAGTTGGTGTAATGGCAGCGGTTAGAAATATGAGGGCAGCGCTTTTTTGTATGAGGCTGAAACTGAGAATGGGTTTCTGGCATAATGACAGAACAATACTTTTTTTAGGAGGTGGTAGGTCGAAGATGTTTTAAAGCTGGGCTGTCTAATTTAGGGCTTATTTTTAATTACCGATGTAAGCAATTATTTATTTTTTCTGTGAAGCACAAAAATATAGAGGCCTATATAGTTATTATTAGATCTGACAAAAAACAGTGTTCATAACCTTATGCTAATTACAAAAAATGAGTGCCTTAAAAACTGAACTCTTCTGTGATCAAAACGAAACATGAATTATTTACTAAACTTACTGAGTAGATATATTTAAAGCCTAACAAAACCTAAAATAATATAACACTGTTATTTTCATAAGTGCATGTTCAGATCCATTTAAAAAATAATTCTGTCGGACCTAATTCGATTTCATAGTTTTAAAGGATATTTTAGAATTTTGTGTTTACTTAATACATGCAATACAATGAACATATCGGAAACAACCCCAATACCACAAACATAATAAAATTAAACATTTTGTACATTCCGATAATCATAGACTGATTTTAGTTTGTAACTCCTTGTTTGCTAGTTTGTAATTTTTTAAACAAACCCTCTGATGATGGTGTCATAAGTAGATTGTACCCCCCTTGAGCACAACTACCCCTAACTCGGCCTGTACGTAACCTAGGACTATAGGGGTAGTTTTGGATGATGCACCAGGTCGACGCGACCTTGATCCCAGCCTTGGGGGTGGTTTCGACCACGTTTAGAAGGGTGGGGGTAGTTTTTCGAAAAAAATAAATTCCAACCCACTGACCTAAGCCTGTTAAATTGCATCTGACCTAACCTAACCTACGTGTGGGGGGTGACCTCAGCTACGTTCAGAACCATACCCGGGGGTAGCTCCAGGGGTGGATTGGGGGTGGGGGGTAGTTTTTGAGAAAATTTTGGACAAACGTGTCTTGACCGATAGGGTGAGTTTAGAGTGCATTAGCGCTACGGTTGAGGGGTGGTTTCACCTAGGGGTAGTTTTTAAATAAAATATGAAATTGCCAAAAATCGATCGGTTGGATCAAAAGACAGTACGGGATATGTGTAGAGTCCAGTACGTACTGCTGCAGGGGTGGTTTCACCTAGGGGTAGTTTTTAAATAAAATATGAAATTGCCGAAAATCGATCGTTTGGATCAAATGACCGAACGGGATATGTATAAAGTCCATTATGGTAGGCGGTGTGGGTGGGATCACCTGTTTTCAGATTGCCAAAAATGATCGGTGTCCTAGGTAAAAGTCACTCCCGAACCCGCGCTTGAGGTAACACCGCCTAGGAGCGGGTAAAACTAACACGGAGCATGGTCTCGGGTTAAAGCCAATCCGAATCCCTAGGAACCTGGCCTTAGGTAAAGTCACCCTGGAGTAGTGCTCGAGGTAAAGCCGGCCAGGCCTTAGGTATAGCCATCCCGAAGCTGGCCCCTAAGTAAAACCATCCAGGTGTCAGACCTTCGGCAAAGTCACCCCGAGGTAAAGCCACCCAGGACATAGGTATAGTCTATACGGAGCAAGGCCTCAGGTAAAGACATCCCGAAGCCAGCCTTAAGGTAAAGTAACCCTGGAATAGCTCCGGTGGTGGGGGTAACTTGTGGAAAGATTTAATGGTGATCTGATGACGTATCCGCGTTCGAACGAGTCTAGGCAAGTAGTAGGCTCAGCTAGGTAAAGCCTGGCCCTAGTTAGAGCCACCCTGGAGAAAGCCCCTAGGTAAATTCACACTAGAGCAAGGCTTTGAGTAAAGACACCTTGGAGAAAGGCCCGAGGTAAATTCACACTAGAGCAAGGCTTTAAGTGAGGGGTAGGTCTGCATCAAAAAATGATAGGTTAGATCAAATGACCAACGATCCAACTAAACGCTAATTTTAATCGACCAACAATTATACACCGAGTTCAATTAGACAACAGTATATGCGGGGAATCGACCTATCACACTGCAGGGGCCCGGTAGGTCTACGCAAACGGTCGCTGTAAGACGTGAATGCCTATATACCATGTTAAGCCAATATATATATATATATATATATATGATAGCCCACATAATGTGTTAAACAAATACGCATGCAAGCCTACATACATACTCTGCTAGGCCAACATACATGGGCCTACTATGTCTGTAAACACAGGCCAATGCCCTTATGACCTGAGCTATATTCACCTCTTCTATCAGGTTGATCCTGGCAACCGTATAATATGGGAGGTACTATAGGGTACATCTACCAACGCATAACCTATCAAGCCCACGTAAAGATTTAATATATTTGATGACGTATCCGCGTTCGAGCGACTCTATGCAGGTATTAGGCCCACCCTAACTAGAGGGGCAAGGGGTTATGTTTGTCAAACTCAAAATTTGTCTATGCTACAAAATAATAAACATAGCAATAAACCCCTGTCGTTTCAGGGAATACCTTTGGCCTACATAGCTGGCCACCGTGTGCTAGACATGTACAGGCTTGCAGCGATAACGCATTATCTTAAAACCGCAACGACAGCCGGCGACCGCTATAGCAGGCATAAAAACCCGCACGGCTGTGTCGATGTGATTACTGTATCGATTTATTATGTACTGTCGGCATACCAAGGCCTACATATATAATCAGAAAACAGTGTAAATAATCAAATAGCCTCAATGGATATATCCTATAGCTGTAAATGTATCTAGATATAAAGGTATATATGGAGAAACACTAATAATGAGGCCTATCACAAAACGTGAATAAATATATGATATAAAACGATCCTAAAACGATGCTAAGCCATCATGCATGCTATCATACATAGGCGTATATACCATGTTAAGCCAACATACGTGATAGCACACATAATGTGTTAAACAAACACGCGTGTAAACCTGCATACATACTATGCTAAGCCGACTTACATGAATCCCTAAATGTGCCTACTATGTCGGTAAACCACTGGCCAAAGCCTATATGATCTGAGCCTGACACACATTTACACCTCGTTTATCAGGTAGAACCTCAGGCAGGCAACCGTATAATATGGGGAGTACTATATGGTATAGCTAACAATGCATACCACCATAGCTGTGTAAAGGCGGCTACCAATGCATAACCTATCACACCCATGACGGCCAACAAATACTACAATATAATTTTAAAAAAAGTCACGCAACCTATATACATACAGTGCTAAGCCAACATTCAGGCATATATACTATGTTAAACCAGCAAGCAAAATACTCTAAATAGCCATATATACGCTGTTAAACCAATATGAGGGTTAACCTATATACATCCTGTAGGCCAATATCCCCGTTACCCACATAGGCCTATATAATATGTTAAGCCAGGATGAATGATAGCTTATATAGTGTGTTAAACAAATATGCGTGTAAACCTACATAAATAATATGTTAAGCCTACATACTGTGCTAAACAGATATGCGTGTAAACCTACATAAATACTATGCTATCCAACATGGATGCTATCCTACATAGGTTTATATACTATGTTAAGCCAGCATACGTGATTGCCCTATATAGTGTGTTAAATAAATATGCGTGTAAACCGAATAAATACTATGGTAAGCCAACATGCATGCTATCAAAGATAGACGTATATACTATGTTAGGCCTACATACTGCGTTAAACAAACATGTGTGTAAGCCTGCACACATATTATGCTAAACCGACAAGGGCCAACAAATTATAACACATTATATCCAATGCATAGTTTAGCTAATGGTTATCACACACTATCCTACAAGTAGCCTGACTAAAAGTTGCCCAAATAATACCTGATACATAGCTTGGCTAATCATTAACACATAATATCCGATGCATAGTCTGACGATGGGTTAACATATGGTAACCGATAAGTAGCTTGAGTATGCCCCAACACATAATATCCGGTGCATAGCCTCGCTAATGGTTAGCACATAGTAGCCGATGCTGAGCCAGACTATGGATTATCACATATTATCCGATGTGTAGCCTGACTAATGGTTAACACATCCATTGCATAGGCTGGCTAACGACCAACATATATTATCCGATTCATAGCTAGGCTAGTGGTTAACTAATAGTTAGCTTGACTAGTGGTTAACACAAAATATCCGATGCATAGCTTGAGTATGTTTAAACAAATAGCATCCAACACATAGCTTGACTATGGTTATCACATAGTATCCGATGAGAAGGTGAATACAAACTAACACATAGTATCCATTGCATAGGTAGGCTAATGGTTAACACATAGTACCCGTTGTGTAGCTTTACTACAAGTTAACACAAAATATCCAATATATAGCTTGAGTATGGTTTAACAAACAGTATCCAAAGCATGGCTTAACTAAGGGTTATCACAAAGTATCCGTTGAGTAGGCTGATTACAAACTAACACATAATATTCATTACATAGTTTGGCTAATGTTTATCACATAGTATCTGATACATAGCTAGGCTAATGGTTAACACATAGTAGCCGATGCAAAGCCTGACTAGGGATAACACATAGTATCCGAGGCATAGATTGAATATGGGTTATCACATATTATCCGATGAGAGGCCTGAATACAGGGTAACACATAATATCCAATGCATGGCTTGGGTAATATATATAGTTAGCCTACATTCTGTGTTATGTATGTAAACCCACATACTATGCTAAGCCGGTTACCCATATACACAGATCTACGGTAATGCAAGAGTAAGCCTAAGTATAACCCATACCCCGACAACAAATACCTGGCCTAACCATAGGCTACATAGCTAGACAACAGATACCTAACCCTGAATCAAATACATACCCTGACAACCGATACATGGCCTAACAACAGAGCTAGATCAAATGGCTAACGTTTCAACTAAACAACATTAAGCTAAGTTTAGCCGACCAACATACACGAAGTTCAAACGAACGACATTGACACCAAGTTCAATTAGGGTACGGCTGGTGAAGGCTAGCTCAACGTTTCAGCTAATGGGTTATGGTTAGCGAAGGCACTGGCAAAAGCCTTAGGCCCTAGACATAATTATAGCTACCAGCGCTTACCAAAATAGCTATGTAGAAACCGTCAAAAGGCCTTTATGATCTGAGCTTTACACATATTGTCCAGGTATGTTGTATCAATTACAACATACTGACTAGGGCGAGTACCTCCATCTAATCTTAGGTAAAGCCACTCTGGAATTGAACCTTAGGTAAAGCTACCTTTCAGGTAGGCCCTAGGTAAAGCTACCTTTGAGGTATGCCCCTGGTAAAACCAGCCTGTAGTAGAGCCTTAGGCAAAGTCGTGCTCGACGCCAGGTCTCAGGTAAAGCCAACACGAAGCCATGCCTTAGGTAAAGCCAGCTTGGACTGGTAAAACAGCTATCAACGCATGACCAAAGGCAATAGCTACGTTTAGACATCTACTAATGCCTGACCTAATCCAATAGTTACGTAAAGTCAATGGATTTTACCTATCATCATAGCCCCGTGAAGACAGCTACAATATCATACCGTAGCACAATAGCTCCATAAAAACATTCACGTGAAGACCTATGTTAGTGCATGAGCTAAGACAAGTGCTCCGTAAGGACATCTACCAATCCATAACCTATCACAATATCTCTGTACACGGCAGATGCCGGGATCATCCTTTCTGTACCAGAGTATGCTGCAAATATCACCTTAGACATGCTAGATTCCTGTATGATCCTCTTCCGTACAGAGTGTATTGGGGGTGCCACCTTAGACATACTAGATGCCAGGAGGATCCTATACTGTACCTTAGACATGCTAGAGGCCGTGATGATCTTCCTCTTTATCATAGTATGCCCTGTAGATGGGATGACACGATACTCGACCTAGGGGATAAATGATAAATCCTGTTTGACAAGCGTCTGATCATGGTCATAGGACATACCACAACAGGCCTAAGGCATTGCCTGTGGTTATCATGCAGATGGACTAATGTTAAAGTAAGTATAGGTGACAAGCAACAGTTAATCCTATACAGATGACCTACCGATGTTCCGGACGCCATTTTGACCGACATTTTGTTTGACGTCATTTGCTGCGGTTATGTTGATATGTCCAGAGTGCGCTATCGCGGTCGTAACAATATTACTGTAAAGGTTTTAAACAAGCATTTATATGTCGAGCTCTGTCTTTGTGGATTTTTCTACACCTGCAATGAAGTGTATTATTACAGGATGTACGTAGGGTAACGTGCATCTTGGCTTAATACAGGGTGTAGGCCTATGTAGGTTTACATGCATACCGGCCTAATACAGGATGTATATGGGTTAACATCTATTACAGCATATATGCTGGGTAATGTGCATCTTGGCTACAGGGTGTAGGCCTATGTAGGTTTACATGCATACCGGGTTAACACATTTTGCAAGCCTTTGTAGCACAACGTGCATATTGGTTGAGGATGTAGGCCTATTTAGGCGTACATGCATATTGGCTTAATACAGGATGTGTATAGATTTACACAGATAGACTTAACACAATATGTAGGACTATGTAGGTTAACATCCATTACAGGATGTATCTAGGGTAATGTGCATCTTGGCTTAATACAAGGTGTAGGCCTATGTGGGTTTATATGCATACAGGGTTACACATTTTGTAGGCTGTTGTAGGACAACGTGCATATCGGATTGAAAGAGGATGTAGGCCTATTTAGGCGTACACGCATATTGGCTTAACACAGTATGTAGGCCTATGTAGGGTAAAGTGCATATCGGCTTAACACGCTATGTAGGGTAACATGCATATTGTCATATTTCGGGAAGAATGTAGGTTTACATTCATCCTGGCTTAACTCAGTATGTAGGTCTATGTAGGTTAACATCCATATATACTTAATACAGGATGTATGTATGGTTTGCATGCATATTAGCTTAACACAGTCTGGAGGCTAATGTAGGGTAACGTGCATATTAGCTTAATACATAATGACTTAATACAGGATGTATACTGTTGAGATTGGGCAAGCATTGATAGCTGTTTTACCAGTCCAAGCTGGCTTTACCTAAGGCATGGCTTCGGGTTGGCTTTACCTGAGACCTGGCGTCGAGCACGACTTTGCCTAAGGCTCTACTACAGGCTGGTTTTACCAGGGGCATACCTCAAAGGTAGCTTTACCTAGGGCCTACCTGAAAGGTAGCTTTACCTAAGGTTCAATTCCAGAGTGGCTTTACCTAAGATTAGATAGAGGTACTCGCCCTAGTCAGTATGTTGTAATTGATACAACATACCTGGACAATATGTGTAAAGCTCAGATCATAAAGGCCTTTTGACGGTTTCTACATAGCTATTTTGGTAAGCGCTGGTAGCTATAATTATGTCTAGGGCCTAAGGCTTTTGCCAGTGCCTTCGCTAACCATAACCCATTAGCTGAAACGTTGAGCTAGCCTTCACCAGCCGTACCCTAATTGAACTTGGTGTCAATGTCGTTCGTTTGAACTTCGTGTATGTTGGTCGGCTAAACTTAGCGTAATGTTGTTTAGTTGAAACGTTAGCCATTTGATCTAGCTCTGTTGTTAGGCCATGTATCGGTTGTCAGGGTATGTATTTGATTCAGGGTTAGGTATCTGTTGTCTAGCTATGTAGCCTATGGTTAGGCCAGGTATCTGTTGTCGGGGTATGGGTTACACTTAGGCTTACTCTTGCATTACCGTAGATCTGTGTCTATGGGTAACCGGCTTAGCATAGTATGTGGATTTACATACATAACACAGAATGTAGGCTAACTATATATATTACCCAAGCCATGCATTGGATATTATGTGTTACCCTGTATTCAGGCCTCTCATCGGTTACTATGTGATAACCCATATTCAATCTATGCCTCGGATACTATGTGTTATCCCTAGTCAGGCTTTGCATCGGCTACTATGTGTTAACCATTAGCCTAGCTATGTATCAAATACTATGTGATAACCATTAGCCAAACCATGTAATGAATATTATGTGTTAGTTTGTAATCAGCCTACTCAACGGATACTTTGTGATAACCCTTAGTCAAGCCATGCTTTGGATACTGTTTGTTAAACCATACTCAAGCTATGTATTGGATATTTTGTGTTAACCACTAGTCAAGCTAACTATTAGTTAACCACTAGCCTAGCCATGAATCGGATAATATATGTTGGTCGATAGCCAGCCTATGCAATGGATGTGTTAACCATAGTCAGGCTACACATCGGATAATATGTGATAATCCATAGTCTGGCTCAGCATCGGCTACTATGTGCTAACCATTAGCGAGGCTATGCACCGGATATTATGTGTTGGGGCATACTCAAGCTACTTATCGGTTACTATATGTTAACCCATCGTCAGACTATGCATCGGATATTATGTGTTAATGATTAGCCAAGCTATGTATCAGGTATTATTTGGGCAACTTGTAGTCAGGCTACTTGTAGGATAGTGTGTGATAACCATTAGCTAAACTATGCATTGGATATAATGTGTTATAATTTGTTGGCCCTTGTCGGTTTAGCATAATATGTGTGCAGGCTTACACACATGTTTGTTTAACGCAGTATGTAGGCCTAACATAGTATATACGTCTATCTTTGATAGCATGCATGTTGGCCTACCATAGTATTTATTCGGTTTACACGCATATTTAACACACTATATAGGGCAATCACGTATGCTGGCTTAACATAGTATATAAGCCTATGTAGGATAGCATCCATGTTGGCTTAGCATAGTATTTATGTAGGTTTACACGCATATCTGTTTAGCACAGTATGTAGGCTTAACATATTATTTATGTAGGTTTACACGCATATTTGTTTAACACACTATATAAGCTATCATTCATCCTGGCTTAACATATTATATAGGCCTATGTGGGTAACGGGGATATTGGCCTACAGGATGTATATAGGTTAACCCTCATATTGGTTTAACAGCGTATATATGGTTATTTAGAGTATATTGCATGCTGGTTTAACATAGTATATATGCCTGAATGTTGGCTTAGCACTGTATGTATATAGGTTGCGTGACTTTTTTTAAAATTATATTGTAGTATTTGTTGGCCGTCATGGGCGTGATAGGTTATGCATTGGTAGCCGCCTTTACACAGCTATGGTGGTATGCATTGTTAGCTATACCATATAGTACTCCCCATATTATACAGTTGCCTGCCTGAGGTTCTACCTGATAAACGAGGTGTAAATGTGTGTCAGGCTCAGATCATATAGGCTTTGGCCAGTGGTTTACCCACATAGTAGGCACATTTAGGCATTCATGTAAGTCGGCTTAGCATAGTATGTATGCAGGTTTACACGCGTGTTTGTTTAACACATTATGTGTGCTATCACGTATGTTGGCTTAACATGGTATATACGCCTATGTATGATAGCATGCATGATGGCTTAGCATCGTTTTAGGATCGTTTTATATCATATATTTATTCACGTTTTGTGATAGGCCTCATTATTAGTGTTTCTCCATATATACCTTTATATCTAGATACATTTACAGCTATAGGATATATCCATTGAGGCTATTTGATTATTTACACTGGTTTCTGATTATATATGTAGGCCTTGGTATGCCGACAGTACATAATAAATCGATACAGTAATCCCATCGACACAGCCGTGCGGGTTTTTATGCCTGCTATAGCGGTCGCCGGCTGCCGTTGCTGTTTTAAGATAATGCGTTATCGCTGCAAGTCTGTACATGTCTAGCACACGGTGGCCAGCTATGTAGGCCAAAGGTATTCCCTGAAACGACAGGGCTTTATTGCTTTGTTTATTATTTTGTAGCATAGACAAATTTTGAGTTTGACAAACATAACCCCTTGCCCCTCTAGTTAGGGTGGGCCTAATACCTGCATAGAGTCGCTCGAACGCGCATACGTCATCAAATATATTAAATCTTTACGTGGGCTTGATAGGTTATGCGTTGGTAGAGTACCCTATAGTACCTCCCATATCATACGGTTGCCAGGATCAACCTGATAGAAGAGGTGAAAATAGCTCAGGTCATAAGGGCTTTGGCCTGTGTTTACAGACATAGTAGGCCCATGTATGTTGGCCTAGCATAGTATGTATGTAGGCTGCATGCGTATTTGTTTAACACATTATGTGGACTATCATATATATATATATATATATATATATATATATATATATATATATATATATATATATATATATATTGTCTTAACATGGTATATAGGCCTTCACGTCTTACAGCGACCGTTTGGTAGACCTACCGGGCCCCTGCAGTGTGATAGGTCGATTCCCCGCATAAACTGTTTAATTGAACTCGGTGTATAATTGTTGGTCGATTAAAATTAGCGTTTAGTTGGATCGTTGGTCATTTGATCTAACCTATCATTTTTTGATGCAGACCTACCCCTCACTTAAAGCCTTGCTCTAGTGTGAATTTACCTCGGGCCTTTCTCCAAGGTGTCTTTACTTAAAGCCTTGCTCTAGTGTGAATTTACCTAGGGGCTTTCTCCAGGGTGGCTCTAACTAGGGCCAGGCTTTACCTAGCTGAGCCTACTACTTGCCTAGACTCGTTCGAACGCGGATACGTCATCAGATCACCATTAAATCTTTCCACAAGTTACCCCCACCACCGGAGCTATTCCAGGGTTACTTTACCTTAAGGCTGGCTTCGGGATGTCTTTACCTGAGGCCTTGCTCCGTATAGACTATACCTATGTCCTGGGTGGCTTTACCTCGGGGTGACTTTGCCGAAGGTCTGACACCTGGATGGCTTTACTTAGGGGCCAGCTTCGGGATGGCTATACCTAAGGCCTGGCCGGCTTTACCTCGAGCACTACTCCAGGGTGACTTTACCTAAGGCCAGGTTCCTAGGGCTTCGGATTGGCTTTAACCCGAGACCATGCTCCGTGTTAGTTTTACCCGCTCCTAGGCGGTGTTACCTCAAGCGCGGGTTCGGGAGTGACTTTTACCTAGGACACCGATCATTTTTGGCAATCTGAAAACAGGTGATCCCACCCACACGGCCTACCATAATGGACTTTATACATATCCCGTACGGTCATTTGATCCAAACGATCGATTTTCGGCAATTTCATATTTTATTTAAAAACTACCCCTAGGTGAAACCACCCCTGCAGCAGTACGTACTGGACTCTACACATATCCCGTACTGTCTTTTGATCCAACCGATCGATTTTTGGCAATTTCATATTTTATTTAAAAACTACCCCTAGGTGAAACCACCCCTCAACCGTAGCGCTGATGCACTCCAAACTCACCCTATCGGTCAAGACACGTTTGTCCAAAATTTTCTCGAAAACTACCCCCCACCCCCAATCCACCCCCGGAGCTACCCCCCGGGTATGGTCCTGAACGTAGCTGAGGTCACCGTCACCCCCCACACGTAGGTTAGGTTAGGTCAGATGCAATTTAGCAGGCTTAGGTCAGTGAGTTGGAATTTATTTTTTTCGAAAAACTACCCCCCACCCTTCTAAACGTGGTCGAAACCATCCCCTAGGCTGGGATCAAGGTCGCGTCGATCTGGTGCATAATCCAAAACTACCCCTATAGTCCTAGGTTACGTACAGGCCGAGTTAGGGGTAGTTGTGCTCAAGGGGGGTACAATCTACTGTCATAGTTATCGAAATGTATATAAGGGTTTAATCGTGAATAACTTGTATTATTTGTTATTTTTTATTTCTGTTGTGATATTGGGGTTGTTTCCAACATCTTCATTATAATATATTGTACCACTGTGCTCTTGATTTGTATGGGCCTAATACGTGTAAATTTAAAATAACAAAATAGAGTTTCTACAAAAATGTCTACTTATTTATTATGTATAGAGAAATGTAAATCTAAAAGTTCCTTTTTTCAGGTCCAAATATGGTGTAATACAAGTTGATTTCGGAAGCAGTGAATTAAAAAGAACACCAAAATGGTCGGCTGCTTATTTCAAAAATATGCTAAAATCTAGAGAACTACCGTATAACTGGACACCATCCTAGAGATATGCATTCAAATATTTGTATTAGATGTTAAACTTCAAGTTTAAATAAAGTGAATTTTAAAAAATGTTTAAAAAGTTCGTCTCTTTTTGTGACCTGTTCACTTTGTAATTAAATTAACAAAATTACTATAGGGTAATACACCTTATGTTGCTAATATATCTATTAACCAATTTATCTGAATCTAAATTTATTATTTATATAATAAATATAAACATTATGTGTGATAGTGACGGCAAAGTTGTCATAGTCGGCAGTATGAGTCCCGAATTCCCTATTCTGACTGGCGTGAGACGAGGCGATGTCCTGTCTGCTACCCTCTTCAATTTGACCTTACATGGCGTCTTGAGGAGGTTTAACGTTTCAGGGAATATCATGCATCAATACAGTCAAATATGTGCATATGCTGATGATATATGCTTGGTTGCCAGGAGTATTCCATCGTTCAAAGAGACTTTTAATATAATCAATAATGAAAGCATAAAGATAGGTCTCAGCATAAATGAGGGAAAAACTAAATATGTGAGTACAAGCAGAGGGCGTAGCAGTACGACTGACTATAGATATCGATGGATATTCCTTTGAAAAAGTAAAAAGTTTCACATATTTGGGCTCGGAAGTGAATGATGAAAATAAAACAATAAATGAAATCCAAAAAAGAATAATGGCAGCTAATAGAGCATACTTCCCAAATATAAAGCTTTTTAAAAGTAGGCTATTGTATCAAACCACTAAGGTACGACTCTATAAAACCTTAATTCTGCCAGTCCTAACGTATGGAGCGGAGACGCGGGCTTTAACTGCCGCGATGAAAAATCTGTTGACATTGTTTGCGCGTAAGCTTTTGAGAAAAATTTATGGTCCGGTCCACGATGTACAAACGAATGTGTGGAAGCTTCGCTCTAATGACGAGTTGTATTCCTTATACAAAGATGCAAATGTGGTCCATTCTATTAAAACGCGACGTCTATAATGGTTGTGTCACATCATAAGAATGCCCACCAATAGAATGACGAACAAACTTTTACATGGCACTATCTATGATTGGCAAAAGAAGAGTTGGCCGACCAAGAAAACGATGGCTACAGGACCTTGAGGAAGATTTAAGGGTACTCGGAATTACAGCATGGAAACAGAAGGCTAAGGAGTGACATTGTTAAGGAAGCCAAGGCCCACCCCGGACTGTAGTGCTACGTAGTAGTAGTAGTATTTATTATTTATAAATCATAATATATTTTATGAGCTGAAAGGTGGCAGCAGTACCTTCGTGCAAAATACTATTCACTGTAGTAATAATTTCCACCCATGCACTAAAATTGCTATGCGTTACCACTTGGACTAAATATCCCAATACATTTTGAGTTACCTAAATATTATTTTGTTTTTCAACAAAATCATTAATTTTTTAGATATATTTCTGAAAGTAATTTTTTATTTTAATCAAAAACAAATTATTTATTAATTACTTTACTTTATCCAATGCCAGATCTTGGCATTTCTCCCATTCCCCTCCTGGCCTCCCACTACATACAATGCTGGCTTCAGTCTTCTAATTCTTGCAATGATGTGCAATTCCGAAGATAGGGGCGTCCATCTTTTGACAGTTGCAGAGGGCAAATATCTGAGGCTGCTAATCCTATTTTATATAGGTGGGCTTGCAGATAGTCATGGCCCGTAAGCATTCTGAATCTGGCAACAGCTTCCACTCTAGGTAGGCTGTATGGTATTAGCACTGTGTGCTCCAGGGCTCTCCATATCTTTTCAGCGCTCATTTCATTTTGGGTTTCCCTTGTTTTTCCATTGATTGTAGATTCAATCAGGCTTCATCCTATGAATAGAGATATCGGATTGTCAGGCTGTGGCAAGGTGTTACCTATCTTCGATAGCTGGTTTGCGCCGACATGGCTAGGGAGCCATTGCAGCACAATTTACCACACTTCTGCAATCATACCTGCCAGGGCCTTTCGTCCATTCATTGTTTGCACACAGTCTGTGGAGGTATTACTAGTTAGTGCATTTATAGCAGCCTGTGAATCTACGAAGAACACAACTCTTGCCGACTTTCCGGAGATCGAACAAAGTTTTTCGGCAGCTTGTACTATAGCCGCAATCTCACCATCGAAGTTGTTGGCATTAATTCCAACTGGACTGCAGCCCTCAAAGTGGTCGCTGTAAAAGCCAGCATCAGAGGCATACTTTACCGCTGACCCATCGGTGTATACATGAATCCAGTTTTCTTTACTGTATAGATCCGCAATCGTTTCCAAAGCAGCGGTCTTCAGGATGTGGGGATCACTAATAGCACTAATTTAATTATTTATTGAAGCATTTATTATTTATATCATAATAGTTAACTATTTTTAATTAGTTTTTATTAAAATTTATTATTATTATGAAATATTTTACTAATAAATTATTGATGGTTAATGCGCTATTATTATTTCATAGGACAAAAAGCGAAATTACATGAATTCGAGACCATTCATCACGATGGTAAGAAACAAATTTTAAACTCAATAAAACCCAACTGGAGAGTAGTATATTATTAATCCAACCACTTTAGAACTAAGACGAGCAGCTCAAACTATGGTAAATACTGAACATGCAATGGTTAAATGCGTGGTACTCCAAGTCGTTACTTAACAAGGTTAGGCCAATAAACACCGAGGTAAATTGTTTCTTCTTTTTTTTGTCCCTGTAGAGAAAGGTCAACGTGATAGTTTTAGAACAATTTCTGCGTACAAACCTGGAACCAGTTAAATGTCAATATAAAAGAAACGCAAGAAAAATCAACACAACATTTCTTTCGAATAAAACAAAATTAAACATTGTTCATTTACTTATAATAGTATGGATTTATTTATAATAATAAGTATTTTTTTTAAAGTATTCTATGATATAGAAGACTTGAAAATTCTGCAGTAGTCTACGTTATTCAATTTTCATTAAGCGTGAATTGTATTTTATAGATTCATAAGAAGGGTCAGGACGTTGGTGTGACTAATAATAATGCTACCTGTCATTGGAAAGAGAGTGGAAAGAATAAAATTAACTTGGTCGAAATTAATGTTGTCTCCTCTAACACCCGGCATTCTTATCTTTGTCCTTGCTTAACGCGTTTCATGAACCTCTCGTCAATTTGACATCGTAGATTCGAGTTCATTTTTCCCTAGCCATAGTTATTGAAGTATAAATAATTGTGTACTTCGTGCTTATTTTTATTTTAATACAATTTAGTTTTTGTTTACTGCATACATTTCTTCGCATTATCTCCTCGTAACATATCAAAACCCTTAAATAAGATATGTGACTGTGAATTTAATACTTAAAATATTTTCTCTATTTAGCTATCTTTGATATATTTTTGTAAATGTCTCCAGGGTATACAATCCTTACATCTACAGATAAGACTACTTGTAGAATAAATGAGCTAAACACGTTTTTACACAAAATGTTAGCAACAAAGTATTTGGCCAAGTATGACCCATTAAGTAGATCTAATTTCACCAACAATTTTCTATAAGCGGCTCTATTGAAATACAAAATAACAATAAAACAACTGTGGGCATGTACGCTATAACATTGAAGGACAAAACCGGAATCTATTTGTTACATTACGTGATACAAAGTGTTCTACATAAAGATCAACTTCGTACTTCCTGTAATTTGTATTATTATTGGGCAGCCTTCAGCAGGAAACCTCCTTTTCTTCCTTATTGCTGTAGCCTACACACACACACACACACACACACACACACACACACACACACACACACACACACACACACACACACACACACACACACACACACACACACACACACACACACACACACACACACACACACACACACACATATATATATATATATATATATATATATATATATATATATATCTCACACATTGAAGATAAACTACTTTTCTGGTTTGTAATGAAATGTATCTAACAGCTTGTATATTTTAATTATAATGTTCAGAACTTTAATAAATTGTATAATATAATTGGCAGTACTTCCCTTTATCATAAACATTTTTACGATAAAAACTATTAATTTATATTCTTCGATTCAGCAATTCCCCTAAACCAATAGGTATTTTCAAGACAAAAAGTAAAACAATATACTCATAAAATACAACATAAAACATGGAATAGTCATTTTAATAATGTATGGAACAGATACATCTACTGAATCAGTGTTTATGTTGAAACAACTGTTATTACCGAACTCATAGGAGGCTACCTCTCTAATTAATAAACGTCTTACTATGAGGAACATGACGTCTCGTCCACTAGTTACACCCCGAGTAGAAACAAAGATAAAAGAAAATAGACAGAACTGTCATGAGGTTGAGGTTGATGAAGAGACATTAAACTTCTGTCAATAAAACCTCCACCGTTACAAATCTGAAAAGAGATTATCACTTTCATTAGCGAAAATTCTTTCTATTTGGGCCATACAGATGTATTTCCAATTACAACCCAAGCAAAAAGGATAGTGGAAAAGGGCAGGTATTAATTATCATTGATGGTTTAAAGTAGAAGCAATAAAATTTGTGTGATTAAACCGTCTATTATTGCTATCTAATAGTGAAGCTTCTCTCTTATCAGTATTGTTTTTATATCGGTCGCAAAGATGTGTATTCAAAGTACACGCAAAATAAGAGGAATAGTTTAAAAAGACAAATAAAATTAGGTTATTTAGGTTTAATGTAGGGTCAATAAAAAATTTTGGACTAATCTGATAGGGGACCTTTTCTGTGATTAGAAGACGTCTTTCTACCTGGGTCATAAGTATGTGGCTTCCAATCAAACCCTAAGTAAACGTTATGTAATAATAGGACTAATCTAATTAAGACAGGTAGATTTATTGTAGTATCATTAAAACATCTTAGGCTGAAACGTCTATTATTACTAATCTGATAGAGGACCTTTTCTGTGATTAGAAGACGTCTTTCTACCTGGGTCATAAGTATGTGGCTTCCAGTTACACCTAAAGTAAAAGTGTTGGTATAAAAGGAGAAATAGAGTTTTTATACGTAGTTTTAATGTAGTGCCATGTACATTTGGCTGAAACGTCTATCTTTACTAACTGATACGGGGCCTTTTCTGTAATTAGCAGACGTCTTTATAAGTTCGTTATAAGTGTGTGGCTTCCATTTACAATCCAAGTAAAAATATTTTTATAAAAGAACAGATCTAATTAAGACAGGTAGGTTTAATGTAGGGCCATTAAAACCTGTGTGATTAATACCTCAACACTAACCACTTTATCCCTAATGAGAATAGTAATAAAGAAAGAAAAGATGATTTTCATCATGTATGTAAACAATTGTATCTAATGGCATTCTTGAGTGGGAAAAATGATCGCAAACTATTGCCTTAGCCTTTACGCGCTAATAATAATGCGATTATCCTTCAGTCTTGTAACTACTCCATTTATTAAAAGCAAACGCTCAAGTATACAATCAGAGTAAATTTCTTCCGTTTTTTTCATGTGACCTTGTGACATTAAAAGTAGAGGGAGAATCATTATAGCATAAATAGCGCGAGAATGCGTCCTTAATCGTGATACTTAGCTCCTATTTAGTTATTTGACTGCAGACTATGAACTTTGGATTTAACGGGGTCTTAAAGAGGAGATAGAAGGTAAAGCTTAATCCATACAAGAATTATATATATATCTTTAATTATAAACAAGTTCAACATCAAGTTTCCTAAATTTGTAAATTTTAAGTCATACGTAATGTAAATTCATATCGTTATTATTGTAAATATAACGACTTCCATTTAATTATTTTCACGATAGTCTCACTCTTCATGCAACGTTACCACATTTATAAATATTTTCATCTACTATCTCAGAATTAAAGCTTGACTTGTAAGGTCAATCAACTATGTAGAATAAACACATTCAGAATAACTACAAATGACATCACAAAACGTTTTTTTTTTTACCTAACGTGTTTCTGCAACTATGTTACCATTATCAGTGATCATTACTCGCTAATTTTGTATTACTAGTTGTTTCATAATTAGGGTATAATAGGCCTATACAGTTACAGAAAGAAGCTAACAATTAATATATAACGATGTTAGATCTTGTTATTTTTTCTTCTGAGCATGTATGCTCTGTAACTGTTGCACTCGACAATAATTAAAAACTATTTTGGTTAGATGTTGTTTGTGGGTAATTCATTAGTTACACACACACACACACACACACACACACACACACACACACACACACACACACACACACACACACACACACACACACACACACACACACACACACACACACACACACACACACACACACACACACACACACACACACACACACACATATATATATATATATATATATATAAAATTTGCAAGTTTTGTGTTGTACATCTTGAGGTGTTTACAAATTACTAATTTTGTTATCACTTGAAAAAAACCCACTACTTCCCGATATTTTTCAACAGTCTCGATAATTTGAGGTGAATGGGACCGAGACCCCCTAGGATTACCGAAAACTCGGATTACACGGAGAACGTTAATGAGCATTTAAAAAAAATAGGACTTCTAATGACCCCTAATGCAGTAAAGCCCCTCATAATCATATCAATGTGGGGACAGCTCGATCCGGATTTCACGCAACAGACTAGACATTTGTGCAGGGATATTTGTTGACTCAAAACTTACAGCGTAAATAAGTAAAGATATTTATGGTCCATTGACCTTCTGTTATCTAGACATAACTGATACCGGCATTCAAACAAAACATAACAGCGAGCATGAGGTTTGTCAGGATAACAACAACATTAGAGTAGAGAAAGAAAAAATACCTCATTGATATAAACATTTCTTGAAAGCCTGGCTCATTTCCTTTGCGTGACGTATTGATATAAACATTTCTTGAACGTCTGATTCAATTTTTTTATGGCTATAAACATTTTGTGGACGCCTAAATCATTTCAAAATGATACAAAATATTTATAAACTGTTCATTCACAAAAATTTCCAACTTTCATAATTAATAATCAGCAATATGTGTGTTACAGGTTATTACAGATTATAATCTACTGAAACTTTTGAAATTTAAAAATATATTCAAATATTAACACCTAATCCTATTGAATATTTCGGTCGAATGAGAAAACCAAATTTATAAATTAGATTTCTTGCTTGTATTGCTTTTTTAAACCAACACTTTTTTCAGCAAGGGCCTGAACTTTCGACATAAAAGAATCTAGGCATAAATAGAAATGATTTATGTGTCCGTGTCTAGTCTAACAATAAATGGTTAAATAAGGTTAATTCTTTAGTAAACTCTTGTGTATTTAATTTTAAAAATTTCCTACCTATCCCCAACAAGTGGCCATCTCAAAGTGATAGTGCGTGAGTGTAATATAGGGGTACAGCGAGTTATATTCAAATCGTAAAAATCTCTAACTACTTTTTACAAGGCTAAAGTGCTACACATACTGCAACGTCCCTTCCCTCCTTTTGTTTGTTTGTTGATATCCCTACTCGCAGAATACCAAAATTTGTTGTTTAAAAAACTTATTTATAAACAAACCAAACATCTGCCAATCACCCCGCTTGTTAAAGCGTGCTAAAAACCCTGAGTTACGTGTAAATTTCCCGCTCGAAGGGCCAGGCCCAAAACAAGCCTATTCCCGCTGACTACTATTTAAAATAAGTATAAACTCCCCAAAATTGGTTTATCAATTATGTATGGTCTAGATATAGTCACACATATTACTTCAATAGTCAGCTGGAAAGAAACACATTTAAAATAATACACAAAATATTCACAGAGTCTTACCACCTGATGATGATCTGCAGAGACAGCAAGGGAACGTGCAAAATATGATCGTATTTAAATTACCTATTTTAAAAGGCACCTGTGTCCTTTTAAACACAATCTGCCAGTAGATAAATCTCTGGACTTTTATACAAATAACCAACTAATCTTTAGGCTAGCTCATGAAGTTAGCTGAGAGAAACTCTTTAAAAACATTAGGTTTTAACTATTATCATTTAATGAAATTTAATTAAGCTTGTTTACTGATTTAATAATCATTTTCATATTAGTTGGAAAAAGCTAAACAGTTTTTATTGATTATTCGACACAGGATGAAATGCAAATACTGTTGATTTTTATAACATATTTAATTTTATTTATTTAAATAAAAAGGAAAATTTATACTTTCAAATACAACACAATTATATTAACAAAACAATTCACTAAATAACTTGTTGTTTTTCATCCTTTAAAATCTTATAATTTCCATTTATATCAATTACATTTACATAAACATAAAATTATTTTCCAAATTACACATAATAAAAATTTATCTTCTATATTGAATTGGTAAATTCGTATTTATGACACTTAATTTTTAAATTTATAATATTCTAAAAATTCTTATTTCCTTGAAAATAAATGGCTTATGGCCAGAAACCCTTTGTAAGTTTAGTATTTACCATTTGAAATATTCTGATCACATAAATTCATTTTATTAAGCATAAAATTTATTAAAATTTTATAAAGAGTGAAGTCATTGTTTAAGCTTGAATATTTGTTTGAATTTAATAAAATTAACTGACTAAATTTGACGTAATTGGTATCGAATAGAGAAAATGACTTGCCAAAGATGTTCCTGCCGGTCCTAGAGTCCCTCGTCTGGATTCCCTGGTCCTTGGACATCGGAAGTCGCCATCCCTGGTTCGTCGGTGGTGGTTTTCCTCTATTCCCGCGTCCTGGAGGCTGAGTCTGGAGCCTTCATCCTTTGGGAGTCCTAGATGTCGGAAGCGTTGAGGTTTGGTCCATCTGGCCTGATGGCGGTCCTACTCGCGGTCCAGCATAGCGTTCCGCGGCACCTCGTATTAAAATTTTATTTCAGACTGTCTCTAAGGTCTTAGAGACCTAGTATATATAGCGTTGAAGTTAACCTACCTCACCCCGCCTGCAATACTTGCTATCTTTGGATTTATTCCTTGTACAGGCAAGTCGGGCAACGAATCTGTTTTAGCTTGCAGAGTTTGATTATCATTTTTGGAACACTGAAAAATGTCTATTTTATTAAAACTGCTGTAACTTTTTTGTTTTTTAAGTTTTTCAAATTTTGTTTTCACTAATGTTTATTCTGGCTTATTCTGGTTCTTTTAAAATGTCGATGAAAGTTCTAAGTGGTTTGGTTCTTAAGATAGCTTTTTTAAGCACTTAGAAAATTTTCGCCTCACTCCCGATGGTCAAATTTAGCTAGTTATTACAAATTTATTCTTTAATACTTTTTAATTTAGCTTAATTATTCTATTTAAGGTTTTATTTAATTTTTCACTCTTTATTACTTGTATAACTCCAAACTTGATTAATTTAAAAAACAACTTTATTACTTAAAAACAGGAAATTATTTATTTCCTATTTGCCACGGTATATCAGACCGTTGCAATACGGGCGTTGTTTAAGTGCAACTCAGTTCCCGAAACATAGTGTCGGATAGGGCAAAAATGGGGGCTGTCATCGGTTTTTTAAGTGAAAAGTAAGCTCAAGAAATTCGTGATTTATTTACGAAAGACGACGAGGAAATTCTATACACAAAATTAAAGTGATTGCTCATCCTTAGATCTATGCGTCTTAGTAGCAGAAAATCAAATTAATCCTGGAACGTGAGGATTCAAGTAATGACCCCCAAATACGTCATGTTATTTTGTTTACATAATTATTTGTTTTTATAATAGGCCAAAGTTGTTCGTTCAGTTCTATTAACACATGATCTTTTTGAAACTTGAAAACAATAGTTAAAATAAAAATTACAATTTTTGTATATAAGTCGAATTTGGCAATGTTGGCCTAAACCAAAATGCATAAAACCTATATAAATATAATGAATTGAAATAATCATATTGGCATATTTTTATTTACCCTAGCATTATAACCTATTGAAAGAAATTAAAAAGTGTGTTTCATTATTAAATTAAGTATTGTGTTTAATAAATGGAAGTTCCTCATTACTGGTTTGGTGTTATACATTGTTTTTCTAAGATACGAAGGCATATTTATCATAATTTAGGTCTACGTAATTCCCTTTACCCTGTACCAGTTCTCGTAACCAATTACATGTTGTTAAATATAATTACTTGTAATTACACCCGTCCAACTACGTTCCTTTTATGTTTAACATTAAATTACACTGATCTAGTTTAGATAGCAATTCACTTTCACTATTATTTGAGACAAGTGTATTTTGTTGCAACATCTATTCCCAATACTCTCATGTTATTTTGTAGTTTATGCATTTGACGTAATAGTTAACATTTTAGAAATCATGCATTGGCAAATAAAATCTATCCTAGCGGGGAATGAGCATCATTTCATAACAAAGTGTCACTTATATTACAAATCTCATATTTAAGCTACTTAAAGTAAAAAAAACCGTCCAAGATTGAAAATACTTGGAGGAAATTTCAAAATTTTCCTAAAGACTATTTCAGGTTTGGCAGTATAAAATACTTCATTGTAGCATAAAATCAAAAGATGAATAGTTTGCGATAGAACGATGCCAATGTTTTAAACTTGCTAAGTGCCAAGTCACTTTTGGGCAATACCACGTAAACATTATACACACACACACACACACACACACACACACACACACACACACACACACACACACACACACACACACACACACACACAAACACACATACATACACATTCACAGACACAGATATATATATATATATATATATATAATACACAAACACACATACACATACACACACACACACACACACATATATATATATATATATATATTTTTTTTTTTTAATTTTTTTTTTATTTATATAATACACACACACACACACACACACACACACACACACACACACACACACACACACACACACACATACACACACACATACACATACACATACACATACACATACACACACGCACACACACACACACACGCACACACACACACAAGTAGAGATTGCGATTGTTGAGATGGGTCACTTGAGTCGTGGGAAAACCCAACCTTCAGGTCTTACGTCATTAACCCTTTCAATCCTTTCATTTAACTCTTTCAACCCTTCCACTTAACCCTTTCCCTTAACCCCTTCAACACTGGTGCCGTCGTTTCTGAAAAAAATCGTTTTACCTGAGTCGTATTCGAACCCTGTATGTTTGTGTTCAGAACCAACGACGCTAACCTCTCGTGACCAAATCACGTCGCGTTTGTACAGTGTATGGAATAGACAGGACATTGATCTCAGCCGATGTCCATCCCACCAATGAAAAAGCCTACGTATCGTGTTGTGTAACCCTTTCCTATATTAATTTACCCGATGACGTCTTGAGCAGTATTCGAAACCCTTTCTTTAAAAAATCTGCTAGTATTGGGTACCTCTGTTATCCAAACGCCTCAGGTCTTGTCACTTCCTGTACCTCTCTTATCCAAATGCCTCAGGTCTTGCCACTGTCTGTACCTCTCGTATCCAAACGCCTCAGGTCTTGTCACTGCCGATACCTCTCGTATCCAAACCCATCAGGTCTTGTCACTGACTCAATCCTGTACCTCTCTTATCCAAACGCCTCAGGTCTTGTCACTTCCTGTACCTCTCTTATACAAATGCCTCAGGTCTTGCCACTGTCTGTACCTCTCGTATCCAAACGCCTCAGGTCTTGCCACTGCCTTAATTCTGTACCTCCCTTATCTAAACGCCTCAGAGCAGGTCTTGTCATTATCCGTACTCAATCCGATACCTCCCTGGTCTTGTCATTGACTCAACCCGATACGGACTTGCTACCCATTTCTCACCCTACCCTTATTCGAACCGTGGATGGCAAATGTTGATCGTGCTCGGTTATTTACGTAGTCCTGCCTTTATACTAAAAATTAAAATATGAAAAGATAGGATAGTGTTAAATGAGTTTTCAGTCCCATTTAGTAAAAAGCTTGGGGCAGTGTTCATGAGGAAGCATCGTGAATTCTGATTTTAGTGCATCTTATTGATACAATTAATTACATCGAGTATATGGCTAAATTACACAACTGTCTTCTATCTCTATGCTTGCAGCTAACCTGAAATCAGTAACTTTATTAAGTGTCATAAAAAATAACCTGGTTAAAGTAATGCATAATTGTTTGTTATATAATGTAAATAGTTGACTAATTTTTAAAAGGTTTCAAAATAGTGCTTATTTTATGTTATTGGTCTAATGCATCAGTTAACACAATAAGGTGATTTGTTTACTGTGTCTAGGAGCGTCCGGATTAGGAACAAAATTTAATGTTAAACTCGAAAGTGCTTGCGTGTGTTTTGATCATAACCTTTGCTAACAATAGAAATCTGTCTACAATTTGAGTTTATGGGAAGTACAGGCGTTGAAGGCTGAGGGAAAGTTTTAAATACTTAACTATTGCCTTGAAGGTACTGTTTTGCTAATAGTTTTCATTAGTGCTACGACTGTCCCACAGGTAAGTTCTAATTTAGTATTTCATTAGAAAAAAAATGTTTGTCTAAACTATGGGATAATATTTAAAGCTAAGTAAAACCAATTTTATTTTGTTATATACCACAAGACATGTGTTTACAAAATATTTTAAGTTTAGTTTATAACGATGACCTAGAAAGTTTAAATGGTCTTTCTCTTCAATTTAGATTGTCACACAAGACGACAGTATTATATTTTCTATAATCAAATATAAATATTTTTTAGAATTATTCTTTTAGGAAGATTATATGTCGCTTATGTTAACTTTGTGCTTAGCTTAGATCACCTATATTTTAAATCACTGCAACCTATATGTACAGTGCTTTTCAGAGATGAATCTAGACATGCTTAGTGCATGTTTTGTCTAAGTAACATTTTTGGCAAGTTGATATTTTACTCGTATTTTAATCGTACAGATCATTCTCTAACAGAGGGCCCATACCTTAATTATAATCATGTTCTATTCTTCTTATGCATATAGATACGACTCAGTTTCGAAATATATAATTTGCCATTTTAAAATAACATGAAGTTAGTAGTATAATTCATTCTCTAACAGAGGGCCCATACCTTAATTATAATCATGTTCTATTCTTCTTATGCATATAGATACGACTCAGTTTCGAAATATATAATTTGTCATTTTAAAATAACATGAAGTTAGTAGTATAATTCATTCTCTAACAGAGGGCCCATACCTTAATTATAATCATGTTCTATTCTTCTTATGCATATAGATACGATTCAGTTTCGAAATATATAATTTGTCATTTTAAAATAACATGAAGTTAGTAGTATAAATCATTCTCTAACAGAGGGCCCATACCTTAATTATAATCATGTTCTATTCTTCTTATGCATATAGATACGATTCAGTTTCGAAATATATAATTTGCTATTTTAAAATAACATGAAATTAGTCGTATAATTCATTCTCTAACAGAGGGCCCATACCTTAACTATAATCATGTTCTATTCTTCTTATGCATATAGATACGACTCAGTTTCGAAATATATAATTTGCCATTTTAAAATAACATGAAATTAGCCGTATAATTCATTCTCTTACAGAGGGCCTATAACTTAATTAGAATCATGTTCTATTCTTCTTATGCATATAGATACGACTCAGTTTCGAAATATATAATTTGCCATTTTAAAATAACATGAAATTAGCCGTATAATTCATTCTCTAACAGAGGGCCCATACCTTAACTATAATCATGTTCTACTCTTCTTATGCATATAGATACGACTCAGTTTCGAAATATATAATTTGCCATTTTAAAATAACATGAAATTAGTCGTTTAATTCATTCTCTAACAGAGGGCCTATACCTTAATTATAATCATGTTCTATTCTTCTTATGCATATAGATACGACTCAATTTCGAAATATATAATTTGCCAATTTAAAATAAAAAGAAATTAGTCGTATAACTCATTCTCTAACAGAGGGCCCATACCTTAACTATAATCATGTTCTACTCTTCTTATGCATATAGATACGATTCAGTTTCGAAATATATAATTTGTCATTTTAAAATAACATGAAGTTAGTAGTATAATTCATTCTCTAACAGAGGGCCCATACCTTAATTATAATCATGTTCTATTCTTCTTATGCATATAGATACGATTCAGTTTCGAAATATATAATTTGCCAATTTAAAATAAAAAGAAATTAGTCGTATAACTCATTCTCTAACAGAGGGCCCATACCTTAACTATAATCATGTTCTACTCTTCTTATGCATATAGATACGATTCAGTTTCGAAATATATAATTTGTCATTTTAAAATAACATGAAGTTAGTAGTATAATTCATTCTCTAACAGAGGGCCCATACCTTAATTATAATCATGTTCTATTCTTCTTATGCATATAGATACGATTCAGTTTCGAAATATATAATTTGCTATTTTAAAATAACATGAAATTAGTCGTATAATTCATTCTCTAACAGAGGGCCCATACCTTAATTATAATCATGTTCTATTCTTCTTATGCATATAGATACGACTCAGTTTCGAAATATATAATTTGTCATTTTAAAATAACATGAAGTTAGTAGTATAATTCATTCTCTAACAGAGGGCCCATACCTTAATTATAATCATGTTCTATTCTTCTTATGCATATAGATACGATTCAGTTTCGAAATATATAATTTGTCATTTTAAAATAACATGAAGTTAGTAGTATAATTCATTCTCTAACAGAGGGCCCATACCTTAATTATAATCATGTTCTATTCTTCTTATGCATATAGATACGATTCAGTTTCGAAATATATAATTTGCTATTTTAAAATAACATGAAATTAGTCGTATAATTCATTCTCTAACAGAGGGCCCATACCTTAACTATAATCATGTTCTATTCTTCTTATGCATATAGATACGACTCAGTTTCGAAATATATAATTTGCCATTTTAAAATAACATGAAATTAGCCGTATAATTCATTCTCTTACAGAGGGCCTATAACTTAATTAGAATCATGTTCTATTCTTCTTATGCATATAGATACGACTCAGTTTCGAAATATATAATTTGCCATTTTAAAATAACATGAAATTAGCCGTATAATTCATTCTCTAACAGAGGGCCCATACCTTAACTATAATCATGTTCTACTCTTCTTATGCATATAGATACGACTCAGTTTCGAAATATATAATTTGCCATTTTAAAATAACATGAAATTAGTCGTTTAATTCATTCTCTAACAGAGGGCCTATAACTTAATTATAATCATGTTCTATTCTTCTTATGCATATAGATACGACTCAGTTTCGAAATATATAATTTGCCATTTTAAAATAACATGAAATTAGTCGTATAATCCATTCTTTAACAGAGGGCTCATACCTTAATTATAATCATGTTCTATTCTTCTTATGCATATAGATACGACTCAGTTTCGAAATATATAATTTGCTATTTTAAAATAAAAAGAAATTAGTCGTATAACTCATTCTCTAACAGAGGGCCCATACCTTAACTATAATCATGTTCTACTCTTCTTATGCATATAGATACGACTCAGTTTCGAAATATATAATTTGCCATTTTAAAATAACATGAAATTAGTCGTTTAATTCATTCTCTAACAGAGGGCCTATAACTTAATTATAATCATGTTCTATTCTTCTTATGCATATAGATACGACTCAGTTTCGAAATATATAATTTGCCATTTTAAAATAACATGAAATTAGTCGTATAATCCATTCTTTAACAGAGGGCCCATACCTTAATTATAATCATGTTCTATTCTTCTTATGCATATAGATACGACTCAGTTTCGAAATATATAATTTGCCAATTTAAAATAAAAAGAAATTAGTCGTATAACTCATTCTCTAACAGAGGGCCCATACCTTAACTATAATCATGTTCTACTCTTCTTATGCATATAGATACGATTCAGTTTCGAAATATATAATTTGTCATTTTAAAATAACATGAAGTTAGTAGTATAATTCATTCTCTAACAGAGGGCCCATACCTTAATTATAATCATGTTCTATTCTTCTTATGCATATAGATACGATTCAGTTTCGAAATATATAATTTGCTATTTTAAAATAACATGAAATTAGTCGTATAATTCATTCTCTAACAGAGGGCCCATACCTTAATTATAATCATGTTCTATTCTTCTTATGCATATAGATACGACTCCGTTTCGAAATATATAAATTGCCATTTTAAAATAACATGAAATTAGTCGTATAATTCATTCTCTAACAGAGGGCCTATACCTTAATTATAATCATGTTCTATTCTTCTTATGCATATAGATACGACTCAGTTTCGAAATATATAATTTGCCATTTTAAAATAACAAGATATTAGTCGTATAATTCATTCTCTAACAGAGGGCCCATACCTTAATTATAATCATGTTATATTCTTCTTATGCATATAGATACGATTCAGTTTCGAAATATATAATTTGCCATTTTAAAATAACATGAAATTAGTCGTATAATCCATTCTCTAACAGAGGGACCATACCTTAATTATAATCATCTTCTATTCTTCTTATGCATATAGATACGATTCAGTTTCGAAATATATAATTTGCCTTTTTAAAAAACCTTAAATAAGTCGTATAGATCATTCTCTAACAGAGGACCCATACCTTAATTATAATCATCTTCTATTCTTCTTATGCATATAGATACGATTCAGTTTCGAAATATATAATTTGCCATTTTAAAATAACATGAAATTAGTCGTTTAATTCATTCTCTAACAGAGGGCCCATACCTTAATTATAATCATATTCTATTCTTCTTATGCATATAGATACGATTCAGTTTCGAAATATATAATTTGCCATTTATAAAAAACATCAAATAAGTCGTATAGATCATTCTCTAACAGAGGGCCCATACCTTAATTATAATCATATTCTATTCTTCTTATGCATATAGATACGATTCAGTTTCGAAATATATAATTTGCCATTTAAAAAAAACATCAAATAAGTCGTATAGATCATTCTCTAACAGAGGACCCATAACTTAATTATAATCATGTTATATTCTTCTTATGCATATAGATACGATTCTGTTCCGAAATATATAATTTGCCATTTTAAAATAACATGAAATTAGTCGTATAATTCATTCTCTAACAGAGGGCCCATACCTTAATTATAATCATGTTCTATTCTTCTTATGCATATAGATACGATTCTGTTCCGAAATATATAATTAGC
The DNA here is from genome assembly GCA_036971475.1 of Prosapia bicincta. Classification (NCBI taxonomy): domain Eukaryota; kingdom Metazoa; phylum Arthropoda; class Insecta; order Hemiptera; family Cercopidae; genus Prosapia; species Prosapia bicincta. The sequence continues at coordinate 239,951,639 of JBAIZL010000005.1, read as the reverse complement.
CATTTTAAAATAACATGAAATTAGTCGTATAATTCATTCTCTAACAGAGGGCCCATACCTTAATTATAATCATGTTTTATTCTTCTTATGCATATACATACGATTCTGTTCCGAAATATATAATTTGCCATTTTAAAATAACATGAAATTAGTCGTATAATTCATTCTCTAACAGAGGGCCCATACCTTAATTATAATCATGTTCTATTCTTCTTATGCATATAGATACGATTCAGTTTCGAAATATATAATTTGCTATTTTAAAATAACATGAAATTAGTCGTATAATTCATTCTCTAACAGAGGGCCCATACCTTAACTATAATCATGTTCTATTCTTCTTATGCATATAGATACGACTCAGTTTCGAAATATATAATTTGCCATTTTAAAATAACATGAAATTAGCCGTATAATTCATTCTCTTACAGAGGGCCTATAACTTAATTAGAATCATGTTCTATTCTTCTTATGCATATAGATACGACTCAGTTTCGAAATATATAATTTGCCATTTTAAAATAACATGAAATTAGCCGTATAATTCATTCTCTAACAGAGGGCCCATACCTTAACTATAATCATGTTCTACTCTTCTTATGCATATAGATACGACTCAGTTTCGAAATATATAATTTGCCATTTTAAAATAACATGAAATTAGTCGTTTAATTCATTCTCTAACAGAGGGCCTATACCTTAATTATAATCATGTTCTATTCTTCTTATGCATATAGATACGACTCAATTTCGAAATATATAATTTGCCAATTTAAAATAAAAAGAAATTAGTCGTATAACTCATTCTCTAACAGAGGGCCCATACCTTAACTATAATCATGTTCTACTCTTCTTATGCATATAGATACGATTCAGTTTCGAAATATATAATTTGTCATTTTAAAATAACATGAAGTTAGTAGTATAATTCATTCTCTAACAGAGGGCCCATACCTTAATTATAATCATGTTCTATTCTTCTTATGCATATAGATACGATTCAGTTTCGAAATATATAATTTGCCAATTTAAAATAAAAAGAAATTAGTCGTATAACTCATTCTCTAACAGAGGGCCCATACCTTAACTATAATCATGTTCTACTCTTCTTATGCATATAGATACGATTCAGTTTCGAAATATATAATTTGTCATTTTAAAATAACATGAAGTTAGTAGTATAATTCATTCTCTAACAGAGGGCCCATACCTTAATTATAATCATGTTCTATTCTTCTTATGCATATAGATACGATTCAGTTTCGAAATATATAATTTGCTATTTTAAAATAACATGAAATTAGTCGTATAATTCATTCTCTAACAGAGGGCCCATACCTTAATTATAATCATGTTCTATTCTTCTTATGCATATAGATACGACTCAGTTTCGAAATATATAATTTGTCATTTTAAAATAACATGAAGTTAGTAGTATAATTCATTCTCTAACAGAGGGCCCATACCTTAATTATAATCATGTTCTATTCTTCTTATGCATATAGATACGATTCAGTTTCGAAATATATAATTTGTCATTTTAAAATAACATGAAGTTAGTAGTATAATTCATTCTCTAACAGAGGGCCCATACCTTAATTATAATCATGTTCTATTCTTCTTATGCATATAGATACGATTCAGTTTCGAAATATATAATTTGCTATTTTAAAATAACATGAAATTAGTCGTATAATTCATTCTCTAACAGAGGGCCCATACCTTAACTATAATCATGTTCTATTCTTCTTATGCATATAGATACGACTCAGTTTCGAAATATATAATTTGCCATTTTAAAATAACATGAAATTAGCCGTATAATTCATTCTCTTACAGAGGGCCTATAACTTAATTAGAATCATGTTCTATTCTTCTTATGCATATAGATACGACTCAGTTTCGAAATATATAATTTGCCATTTTAAAATAACATGAAATTAGCCGTATAATTCATTCTCTAACAGAGGGCCCATACCTTAACTATAATCATGTTCTACTCTTCTTATGCATATAGATACGACTCAGTTTCGAAATATATAATTTGCCATTTTAAAATAACATGAAATTAGTCGTTTAATTCATTCTCTAACAGAGGGCCTATAACTTAATTATAATCATGTTCTATTCTTCTTATGCATATAGATACGACTCAGTTTCGAAATATATAATTTGCCATTTTAAAATAACATGAAATTAGTCGTATAATCCATTCTTTAACAGAGGGCTCATACCTTAATTATAATCATGTTCTATTCTTCTTATGCATATAGATACGACTCAGTTTCGAAATATATAATTTGCTATTTTAAAATAAAAAGAAATTAGTCGTATAACTCATTCTCTAACAGAGGGCCCATACCTTAACTATAATCATGTTCTACTCTTCTTATGCATATAGATACGACTCAGTTTCGAAATATATAATTTGCCATTTTAAAATAACATGAAATTAGTCGTTTAATTCATTCTCTAACAGAGGGCCTATAACTTAATTATAATCATGTTCTATTCTTCTTATGCATATAGATACGACTCAGTTTCGAAATATATAATTTGCCATTTTAAAATAACATGAAATTAGTCGTATAATCCATTCTTTAACAGAGGGCCCATACCTTAATTATAATCATGTTCTATTCTTCTTATGCATATAGATACGACTCAGTTTCGAAATATATAATTTGCCAATTTAAAATAAAAAGAAATTAGTCGTATAACTCATTCTCTAACAGAGGGCCCATACCTTAACTATAATCATGTTCTACTCTTCTTATGCATATAGATACGATTCAGTTTCGAAATATATAATTTGTCATTTTAAAATAACATGAAGTTAGTAGTATAATTCATTCTCTAACAGAGGGCCCATACCTTAATTATAATCATGTTCTATTCTTCTTATGCATATAGATACGATTCAGTTTCGAAATATATAATTTGCTATTTTAAAATAACATGAAATTAGTCGTATAATTCATTCTCTAACAGAGGGCCCATACCTTAATTATAATCATGTTCTATTCTTCTTATGCATATAGATACGACTCCGTTTCGAAATATATAAATTGCCATTTTAAAATAACATGAAATTAGTCGTATAATTCATTCTCTAACAGAGGGCCTATACCTTAATTATAATCATGTTCTATTCTTCTTATGCATATAGATACGACTCAGTTTCGAAATATATAATTTGCCATTTTAAAATAACAAGATATTAGTCGTATAATTCATTCTCTAACAGAGGGCCCATACCTTAATTATAATCATGTTATATTCTTCTTATGCATATAGATACGATTCAGTTTCGAAATATATAATTTGCCATTTTAAAATAACATGAAATTAGTCGTATAATCCATTCTCTAACAGAGGGACCATACCTTAATTATAATCATGTTCTATTCTTCTTATGCATATAGATACGATTCAGTTTCGCAATATATAATTTGCCATTTTAAAAAACATTAAATGAGTCCTATAGATCATTCTCTAACAGAGGACCCATACCTTAATTATAATCATCTTCTATTCTTCTTATGCATATAGATACGATTCAGTTTCGAAATATATAATTTGCCTTTTTAAAAAACCTTAAATAAGTCGTATAGATCATTCTCTAACAGAGGACCCATACCTTAATTATAATCATCTTCTATTCTTCTTATGCATATAGATACGATTCAGTTTCGAAATATATAATTTGCCATTTTAAAATAACATGAAATTAGTCGTTTAATTCATTCTCTAACAGAGGGCCCATACCTTAATTATAATCATATTCTATTCTTCTTATGCATATAGATACGATTCAGTTTCGAAATATATAATTTGCCATTTAAAAAAAACATCAAATAAGTCGTATAGATCATTCTCTAACAGAGGACCCATAACTTAATTATAATCATGTTATATTCTTCTTATGCATATAGATACGATTCTGTTCCGAAATATATAATTTGCCATTTTAAAATAACATGAAATTAGTCGTATAATTCATTCTCTAACAGAGGGCCCATACCTTAATTATAATCATGTTCTATTCTTCTTATGCATATAGATACGATTCTGTTCCGAAATATATAATTAGCCATTTTAAAATAACATGAAATTAGTCGTATAATTCATTCTCTAACAGAGGGCCCATACCTTAATTATAATCATGTTTTATTCTTCTTATGCATATACATACGATTCTGTTCCGAAATATATAATTTGCCATTTTAAAATAACATGAAATTAGTCGTATAATTCATTCTCTAACAGAGGGCCCATACCTTAATTATAATCATGTTCTATTCTTCTTATGCATATAGATACGATTCAGTTTCGAAATATATAATTTGCCATTTTAAAATAACATGAAATTAGTCGTATAATCCATTCTTTAACAGAGGGCCCATACCTTAATTATAATCATGTTCTATTCTTCTTATGCATATAGATACGATTCAGTTTCGAAATATATAATTTGCCATTTTAAAAAAACATCAAATAAGTCGTATAGATCATTCTCTAACAGAGGACCCATACCTTAATTATAATCATGTTCTATTCTTCTTATGCTTATAGATACGATTCTGTTCCGAAATATATAATTTGCCATTTTAAAATAACATGAAATTAGCCGTATAATTCATTTTCTTACAGAGGGCCCATACCTTAATTATAATCATGTTCTATTCTTCTTATGCATATAGATACGATTCAGTTTCGAAATATATAATTTGCCATTTTAAAATAACATGAAATTAGCCGTATAATTCATTCTCTTACAGAGGGCCTATAACTTAATTAGAATCATGTTCTATTCTTCTTATGCATATAGATACGACTCAGTTTCGAAATATATAATTTGCCATTTTAAAAAACCATGAAATTAGCCGTATAATTCATTCTCTAACAGAGGGCCTATAACTTAATTATAATCATGTTCTATTCTTCTTATGCATATAGATACGACTCAGTTTCGAAATGTATAATTTGCCATTTTAAAATAACATGAAATTAGCCGTATAATTCATTTTCTTACAGAGGGCCCATACCTTAATTATAATCATGTTCTATTCTTCTTATGCATATAGATACGACTCAGTTTCGAAATATATAATTTGCCATTTTAAAATAACATGAAATTAGTCGTATAATTCATTCTCTAACAGAGGGCCCATACCTTAATTATAATCATGTTAAAAATTATAATCATTGATAACAACTATGTTTAGTAAGCTAGAGTCAGAGTTTGACTTATTGTAACTTTGTCGCCCTCTAAGTAAGCACAATAAACAGAACAGGCTAGTTTCAGATACCGTTATCATCATTGATCAACAACATTGTTTAGTAAGCTCGAGTCAAAGTTTGAACTTATTGTAACGTTGTCACTCTCTAAGTATGGTCAATAAACAGAACATGCTAGTATCGGATAACGTTATCATCATTGATCAACAACTATGTTTAGTAAGCTAGAGTCAGAGTTTGAACTTATTGTAACTTTGTCGCCCTCTAAGTAACCTCAATAAACAGAACATGCTAGTTTCGGATAACGTTATTATCATTGATCAACAACTATGTTTAGTAAGCTAGAGTCAGAGTTTGAACTTATTGTAACTTTGTCACCCTCTAAGTAAGCTCAATAAACAGAACATGCTAGTTTCGGATAACGTTATCATCATTGATCAACAACTATGTTTAGTAAGCTAGAGTCAGAGTTTGAACTTATTGTAACTTTGTCGCTCTCTAAGTAACCTCAATAAACATAACATGCTAGTTTCGGATAACGTTATCATCATTGATCAAAAACTACATTTAGTAAGCTAGAGTCAAGCTTTGAACTTATTGTAACTTTGTCACTCTCTAGGACAGCTCAATTAACAGAACATGCTAGTTTCGGATAACGTTATCATCATTGATCAACAACTATGTTTAGTAAACTAGGGTCAGAGTTTCAACTTATTATAACTTTGTCGCCCTCTAAGTAAGCTCAATAAACAGAACATGCTAGTTTCGGATAACGTTATCATCATTGATCAACAACTATGTTTAGTAAACTAGGGTCAGAGTTTCAACTTATTATAACTTTATCGTCCTCTAATTAAGCTCAATAAACAGAACATGCTAGTTTCGGATAACGTTATCATCATTGATCAACAATTCCGTTTAGTAAACTATTGTCAGAGTTTGAACTTATTATAACAAGATCGCCCTCTAAGTAAGCTCAATAAATAGAACATGCTAGTTTCGGATAAAGTCATCATCATAGATCAACAACTATGTTTAGTAAACTAGGGTCAGAGTTTGAACTTATTATAACTTTGTCGCCTTCTAAGTAAGCTCAATAAACAGAACATGTTAGTTTCGGATAACGTTATCATCATTGATCAACAACTATGTTTAGTAATCTAGAGTCAGAGTTTAAACTTATTGTAACTTTGTCGCCCTCTAAGTATCCTCAATAAACAGATCATGCTAGTTTCGGATAACATTATCATCATTGATCAACAATTCCGTTTAGTAAACTATTGTCAGAATTTGAACTTATTATAACGTTGTCCCCTTCTAAGTAAGCTCAATATATAGAACATGCTAGTTTCGGATAACGTCATCATCATTGATCAACAACTATGTTTAGTATAACTAGGGTCAGAGTTTGGACGTATTATAACTTTGTTGCCCTCTAAGTAAGCTCAATAAACAGAACATGTTAGTTTCGGATAACGTTATCATCATTGATCAACAACTATGTTTAGTAAGCTAGAGTCAGAGTTTGAATTTATTGTAACGTTGTCACACTCTAAGTAAGCTCAATAAACAGAACATGCTAGTTTCGGATAACGTTATCATCATTGAACAACAACTATGTTTAGTAAGGTAGAGGCAGAGTTTGAACCTATTGTAACTTTGTCGCCCTCTAAGTAAGCTCAAAAAACAGAACATGCTAGTTTCGGATAACGTTATCATCATTGATCAACAAAAACATTTAGTAAGCTAGACTCAGAGTTTGAACTTATTGTAACTTTGTCACTCTCTAGGACAGCTCAATTAACAGAACATGCTAGTTTCGGATAACGTTATCATCATTGATCAACAACTATGTTTAGTAAACTAGGGTCAGAGTTTCAACTTATTATATCATTGTCGCCCTCTACGTAAGCTCAATAAACAGAACATGCTAGTTTCGGATAACGTTATTATCATTGATCAACAAATATGTTTAGTAATCTAGAGTCAGAGTTTGAACTTATTGTAACTTTGTCGCCCTCTAAGTAAGCTCAATAAACAGAACATGCTAGTTTCGGATAACGTTATCATCATTGATCAATAACTATGTTTAGTAAGCTAGAGGCTGAGTTTGAACTTATTGTAACTTTGTCGCCCTCTAAGTAAGTTCAATAAACAGAACATGCTAGATGCGGATAACGTTATCATCATTGATCAACAACTATGTATAGTAAACTAGAGTCAGAGTTTGAACTTACTAAAACTTTGTCGCCCTCTAAGTAAGCTCATTAAATAGAACATGCTAGTTTCGGATAACGTTATCATCATCGATCAACAACTATGTTTAGTAAACTAGGGTCAGAGTTTGAACTTATTGTAACTTTGTAGCCCTCTAAATAACTCCAATAAACAGAACATGCTAGTTTCGGATAACGTTATCATCATTGATCAACAATTCCGTTTAGTAAACTATTGTCAGAGTTTGAACTTATTATAACATTGTCCCCTTCTAAGTAAGGTCAATATATAGAACATGCTAGTTTCGGATAACGTCATCATCATTGATCAAAAACTATGTTTAGTAAACTAGAGTTAAAGTTTGAATTTATTGTAACCTTGTCCCTCTCTAGGTAAGCTCAATAAACAGAACATGCTAGTTTCAGATAAGGTTATCATCATTGATAACAACTATGTTAAGTAATCTAGAGTCAGAGTTTGAACTTATTGTAACTTTGTTGCCCTCTAAGTAACCTCAATAAACAGAACATGCTACTTTCGGATAACGTTGTCATCATTGATCAACAACTATGTTTAGTAAATTAGATTCAGAGTTTGAACTTATTATAACTTTGTCCCCCTCTAAGTAAGCTCAATAAACAGAACATGCTAGTTTCGGATAACGTTATCATCATTGATCAACAATTATGTTTAGTAATCTAGAGTCAGAGTTTGAACTTATTGTAACTTTGTCGCCCTCTAAGTAACCTCAATAAACAGAACATGCTACTGTCGGATAACGTTATCATCATTGATCAACAACTATGTTTAGTCAGCTAGAGTCAGAGTTTGAACTTATTGTAACGTTGTCACACTCTAAGTAAGCTCAATAAACAGAACATGCTAGTTTCGGATAACGTTATCATCATTGAACAACAACTATTTTTAGTAAGCTAGAGTCAGAGTTTGAACCTATTGAAACTTTGTCGCCTTCTAAGTAAGCTCAATAAACAGAACATGCTAGTTTCGAATAACGTTATCATCATTGATCAACAAAAACATTTAGTAAGCTAGAGTCAGAGTTTGAACTTATTATAACATTGTCGCCCTCTACGTAAGCTCAATAAATAGAACGTGCTAGTTTCGGATAACGTTATCATCATAGATCAACAACTATGTTTAGTAAGCTAGAGTCAGAGTTTGAACTTATTGTAACTTTGTCACTCTCTAGGACAGCTCAATTAACAGAACATGCTAGTTTCGGATAACGTTATCATCATTGATCAACAACTATGTTTAGTAAACTAGGGTCAGAGTTTCAAATTATTATAACTTTGTCGCCCTCTAACTAAGCTCAATAAACAGAACATCCTAGTTTTGGATAACGTTATCATCATTGATGAACAACTATATTTAGTAAACTAGGGTCAGAGTTTGAACTTATTATAATTTTGTCGCCCTCTAAGTAAGCTCAATAAAGAGAACGTGCTAGTTTCGGATAACGTTATCATCATTGATCAACAATTCCGTTTAGTATACTAGGGTCAGAGTTTGAATTTACTATAACTTTTCGCCCTCTAAGTAAGCTCAATAAACAGAACATCCTAGTTTTGGATAACGTTATCATCATTGATCAACAACTATATTTAGTAAACTAGGGTCAGTGTTTGAACTTATTATAACTTTGTCGCCCTCTAAGTAAGCTCAACAAACAGAACATGCTAGTTACGGATAACGTTATCATCATTGATCAACAATTCCGTTTAGTAAACTATTGTCAGAGTTTCAATTTATTATAACTTTGTCGCCCTCTAAGTAAGCTCAATAAACAGAACATGCTAGTTTCGGATAACGTTATCATCTTTGATCAACAATTCCGTTTAGTAAACTATTGTCAGAGTTTCAACTTATTATAACTTTGTCGCCCTCTAAGTAAGCTCAATAAATAGAACATGCTATTTTCGGATAAAGTTATCATCATTGATCAACAACTATGTTTAGCAAACTAGGGTCAGAGTTTGAACTTACTAAAACTTTGTCGCCCTCTAAGTAAGCTCAATAAACAGACCATGCTAGTTTCGGATGACGATATCATCATTGATAACAACTATGTTTAGTAATCTAGAGTCAGAGTTTGAACTTATTGTAACTTTGTCGCCCTCTAAGTAACCTCAATAAACAGAACATGCTACTGTCGGATAACGTTATCATCATTGATCAACAACTATGTTTAGTAAACTAGAGTCAGAGTTTGAACTTATTGTAACTTTGTCGCCCTCTAAGTAAGCTCAATAAACAGAACATGCTAGTTTCGGATAACGTTATCATCATTGAGCAACAACTAGGTTTAGTAAGCTAGAGTCAAAGTTTAAACCTAATTTAACTTTGTCACTCTCTAAGTAAGCTCAATAAACAGAACATGCTAGTTTCGGATAACGTTATCATCATTGATCAAAAACTATGTTTAGTAAACTATAGTCAGAGTTTGAACTTTTCTAACTTTGTCACTCTCTAAGACAGCTCACGTAACCGAACATGCTAGTTTCGGATAATGTTATCATCATTGATCAACAACTCTGTTTAGTAAGTTAGAGTCAGAGTTTGAACTTATTGTAACTTTGTCGCCCTCCAAGTAACCTCAATTAACAGAACATGCTAGTTTCGGATAACGTTATCATCATTGATCAAAAACTATGATTAGTAAACTAGGGTCAGAGTTTCAACTTATTATAACTTTGTCGCCCTCTAAGTAAGCTCAATAAACAAAACATGCTAGTTTCGGATAACGTTAACATCATTGATCAAAAACAGTGTTTAGTAAACTAGAGTCAGAGTTTGAACTTATTGTAACTTTGTCGCCCTGTAAGTAAGGTTAATAAACAGAACATACTAGTTTCGGATAACGTTAACATCATTGATAAAACACAGTGTTTAGTAACCTAGAGTCAGAGTTTGAACTTATTATAACTTTGTCGCCCTCTAAGTAAGCTCAATAAACAGAACATGCTAGTTTCGGATAACGTCAACATCATTGATCAAAAACAGTGTTTAGTAAACTAGAGTCAGAGTTTGAACTTATTGTAACTTTGTCGCCCTCTAAGTAAGCTCAATAAACAGAACATGCTAGTTTCGGATAACGTTATCATCATTGATCAACAACTATGTTTAGTAAACTAGGGTCAGAGTTTGAACGTATTATAACTTTGTCGCCCTCTATGTAAACTCAATTAACAGAACATGCTAGTTTCGAATAAAGTTATCATCATTGATCAAAAACTATGTTTAGTAAACTAGAGTAAAATTTTGAATTTATTGTAACTTTGTCCCTCTCTAGGTAAGCTCAATAAACAGATTATGCTAGTTTCGGATGACGTTAGCATAATTCATAACAACTATGTTTAGTAAGCTAGAGTCAGAGTTTGAACTTATGTAACTTTGTCGCCCTCTAAGTAAGTCAATATACAGAACATGCTAGTTTCGGATAACGTTATCATCATTGATAACAACTAATTTTAGTAATCTAGAGTCAGAGATTGAACTTATTGTAACTTTGTCGCCCTCTAAGTAACCTCCATAAACAGAACATGCTAGTTTCGGATAACGTTATCATCATTGATCAACAAAAACATTTAGTAAGCTAGAGTCAGAGTTTGAACTTATTATAACATTGTCGCCCTCTACGTAAGCTCAATAAATAGAACGTGCTAGTTTCGGATAACGTTATCATCATAGATCAACAACTATGTTTAGTAAGCTAGAGTCAGAGTTTGAACTTATTGTAACTTTGTCACTCTCTAGGACAGCTCAATTAACAGAACATGCTAGTTTCGGATAACGTTATCATCATTGATCAACAACTATGTTTAGTAAACTAGAGTCAGAGTTTGAACTTATTGTAACTTTGTCGCCCTCTAAGTAACCTCAATAAACAGAATATGCTACTGTCGGATAACGTTATCATCATTGAGCAACAACTAGGTTTAGTAAGCTAGAGTCAGTGTTTGAACCTAATTTAACTTTGTCACTCTCTAAGTAAGCTCAATAAACAGAACATGCTAGTTTCGGATAACGTTATCACCATTGATCAACAACTATGTTTAGTAAGTTAGAGTCAGAGTTTGAACTCATTGTAACTTTGTCGCCCTCTAAGTAAGCTCAATAAACAGAACATGCTAGTTTCGGATAACGTTATCACCATTGATCAACAACTATGTTTAGTAAGTTAGAGTCAGAGTTTGAACTCATTGTAACTTTGTCGCCCTCTTAGTAAGCTCAATAAACAGAACATGCTAGTTTCGGATAACGTTAACATCATTGATCAAAAACTATGATTAGTAAACTAGGGTCAGAGTTTCAACTTATTATAACTTTGTCGCCCTCTAAATAAGCTCAATAAACAGAACATGCTAGTTTCGGATAACGTTATCATCATTGATCAAAAATTATGTTTATTAAACTATATTTATAGTTTGTATTTATTGTAACTTTGTCACTCTCTAGGTAAGTCCAATAAACAGAACATACTACTTTCGGATAACGTTATCATCATTGATCAACAACTATGTTTATTAAACTAGAGTCAGAGTTTGAACTTATTGTAACTTTGTCGCTCTCTAAGTAAGCTCAATAAACAGAACATTCTAGTTTCGGATAACGTTATCATCATTGAGCAACAACTAGGTTTAGTAAGCTAGAGTCAAAGTTTGAACCTAATTTAACTTTGTCACTCTCTAAGTAAGCTCAATAAAAGGAACATGCTAGTTTCGGATAACGTTAACATCATTGATAAAAAACAGTGTTTAGTAAGCTAGAGTCAGAGTTTGAACTTATGTAACTTTGTCGCCCTCTAAGTAAGTCAATAAACAGAACATGCTAGTTTCGGATAACGTTATCATCATTGATAACAACTATGTTTAATAATCTAGAGTCAGAGTTTGAACTTATTGTAACTTTGTCCCCCTCTTAGTATGATCAATAAACAAAACATGCTAGTTTCGGATAACGTTATCATCAATGATCAACAACTATGTTTAGTAAACTAGAGTCAGAGTTTGAACTTATTGCAACTTTGTCGCCCTCTAAGTAAGCTCATTAAATAGAACATGCAAGTTTCGGATAACGTTATCATCATTGATCAACAACTATGTTTAGTAAACTAGGGTCAGGGTTTGAACTTATTATAACTTTGTCGCCCTCTAAGTAAGCTCAATAAATAGAACATGCTAGTTTCGGATAACGTTATCATCATGGATCAACAATTCCGTTTAGTAAACTATTGTCAGAGTTTGAACTTATTATATTTTTGTTCTCCTCTAAGTAAGCCAAATAAACAGAACATGCTAGTTTCGGATAACGTTATCATCATTGATCAACAACTATGTTTAGTAAACTAGAGTCAGAGTTTGAACTTAATGTAGCTTTGTCGCCCTCTAAGTAACCTCAATAAACAGAACATCCTAGTTTCGGATAAGGTTATCATCAATTTCCCAAAATTATGTTTATTAAACTAGAGTTAATGTTTGAATTTATTGTAACTTTGTCACTCTCTAGGTAAGCTCAATAAACAGAACATGCTAGTTTCGGATAAAGTTATCATCATTGATCAACAACTGTGTTTAGTAAACTAGAGTCAGAGTTTGAACTTATTCTAACTTTGTCCCTCTCTAAGTAAGCTCAATAAACAGAACATAGTACTTTCGGATAACGTTATCATCATTGATCAAAAACTATGTTTAGTAAACTAGAGTTAAAGTTTGAATTTACTGTAACTTTGTCACTCTCTAGGTAAGCTCAATAAACAGAACATGCTAGTTTCGGATAACGTTATCATCATTGATCAACAACTGTGTTTACTAAACTAGAGTCAGAGTTTGAACTTATTCTAACTTTGTCCCCCTCTAAGTAAGCCCAATAAACAGAACATACTACATTCGGATAACGTTATCATCATTGATCAACAACTATGTTTAGTAAACTAGAGTCAGAGTTTGAACTTACTGTAACTTTGTCGCCCTCTAAGTAAGCTCAATAAACAGAACATGCTAGTTTCGGATAACGTTATCATCATTGATCAACAACTAGGTTTAGTAAGCTAGAGTCAGAGTTTGAACCTAATTTAACTTTGTCACTCACTAAGTAAACTTAATAAACAGAACATGCTAGTTTCGGATAACGTTATCATCATTGATGAACAACTATGTTTAGTAAGTTAGAGTCAGAGTTTGAACTTATTGTAACTTTGTCGAACTCTAAGTAAGCTCAATAAACAGAACATGCTAGTTTCGGATAACGTTATCATCATTAATCAAAAACTATGTTTAGTAAACTAGAGTCAGAGTTTGAACTTATTATATTTTTGTTCCCCTCTAAGTAAGCTCAATAAACAGAACATGCTAGTTTCGGATAACGTTATCATCATTGATCAACAACTATGTTTAGTAAACTAGAGTCAGAGTTTGAACTTAATGTAACTTTGTCGCCCTCTAAATAACCTCAATAAACAGAACATGCTAGTTTCGGATAAGGTTATCATCATTTACCAAAAATTATGTTTATTAAACTAGAGTTAATGTTTGAATTTATTGTAACTTTGTCACTCTCTAGGTAAGCTCAATAAACAGAACATGCTAGTTTCGGATAACGTTATCATCATTGATCAACAACTGTGTTTAGTAAACTAGAGTCAGAGTTTGAACTTATTCTAACTTTGTCCCCCTCTAAGTAAGCTCAATAAATAGAACATACTACTTTCGGATAACGTTATCATCATTGATCAACAACTATGTTTAGTAAACTAGAGTCAGAGTTTGAACTTATTGTAACTTTGTCGCCCTCTAAGTAAGCTCAACAAACAGAACATGCTAGTTTCGGATAACGTTATCATCTTTGATCAACAATTCCGTTTAGTAAACTGTTGTCAGAGTTTCAACTTATTATAACTTTGCCCCCTCTATGTAAGCTCAATAAATAGAACATGCTATTTTCGGATAACGTTATCATCATTGATCAACAACTATGTTTAGCAAACTAGGGTCAGAGTTTGATCTTACTAAAACCTTGTCGCCCTCTAAGTAAGCTCAATAAACAGAACATGCTAGTTTCGGATAAAGTTATCATCATTGATCAAAAACTATGTTTAGTAAACTAGAGTTAAATTTTGAATTTATTGTAACTTTGTCCCTCTCTAGGTAAGCTCAATAAACAGATTATGCTAGTTTCGGATGACGTTATCATAATTCATAACAACTATGTTTAGTAAGCTAGAGTCAGAGTTTGAACTTATGTAACTTTGTCGCCTTCTAAGTAAGTCAATATACAGAACATGCTAGTTTCGGATAACGTTATCATCATTGATAACAACTATGTTTAGTAATCTAGAGTCAGAGTTTGAACTTATTGTAACTTTGTCGCCCTCTAAGTAACCTCAATAAACAGAACATGCTAGTTTCGGATAACGTTATCATCATTGATCAACAAATATGTTTAGTAATCTAGAGTCAGAGTTTGAACTTATTGTAACCTTGGCGCACTCTAAGTAAGCTCAATAAACAGAACATGCTTGTTTCGGATAACGTTATCATCATTGATCAACAACTATGTTTACTAAGCTAGAGTTTGAGTTTGAACTTATTGTAACTTTATCGCCCTCTAAGTAAGTTATATAAACAGAACATGCTAGATGCGGATACCTTTAGCATCATTGTTCAACAACTATGTTTAGTAAGCTAGAGTCAGAGTTTGAACTTATTCTAACTTTGTCCTCCTCTTAGTAAGCTCATTAAATAGAACATGCTAGTTTCGGATAACGTAATCATCATTGATCAACAACTATGTTTAGTATACTAGGGTCAGAGTTTGAACTTAATATAACTTTGTCGCCCTCTAAGTAAGCTCAATAAATAGAACATGCTAGTTTCGGATAACGTTATCATCATGGATCAACAATTCCGTTTAGTAAACTATTGTCAGAGTTTGAACTTATTGCAACTTTGTCGCCCTCTAAGTAAGCTCATTAAATAGAACATGCTAGTTTCGGATAACGTTATCATCATTGATCAACAACTATGTTTAGTAAACTAGGGTCAGAGTTTGAACTTATTATAACTTTGTCGCCCTCTAAGTAGGCTCAATAAATAGAACATGCTAGTTTCGGATAACGTTATCATCATGGATCAACAATTCCGTTTAGTAAACTATTGTCAGAGTTTGAACTTATTATATTTTTGTTCCACTCTAAGTAAGCTCAATAAACAGAACATGCTAGTTTCGGATAACGTTATCATCATTGATCAACAACTATTTTTAGTAAACTAGGGTCAGAGTTTCAACTTATTAACTTTTGTCGCCCTCTAAGTAAGCTCAATAAACAGAACATGCTAGTTTCGGATGACGTTATCATCATTGATCAAAAATTATGTTTATTAAACTATATTTAAAGTTTGTATTTATTGTAACTTTGTCACTCTCTAGGTAAGCCCAATAAACAGAACATGCTAGTTTCGGATAACGATATCATCATTGATCAACAACTATGTTTACTAAACTAGAGTCAGAGTTTGAACTTATTCTAACGTTGTCACTCTCTAAGACAGCTCACTTAACCGAACATGCTAGCTTCGGATAACGTTATCATCATTGATCAACAACTCTGTTTAGTAAACTAGAGTCAGAGTTTGATCTTATTGTAACTTTGTCGCCCTCTAAGTAAGCTCAATAAACAGATCATGCTAGTTTCGGATAACGTTAACATCATTGATCAAAAACAGTGTTTAGTAAACTAGAGTCAGAGTTTGAACTTATTGTTACTTTGTCGCCCTCTAAGTAAGCTCAATAAACAGATCATGCTAGTTTCGGATAACGTTAACATCATTGATCAAAAACAGTGTTTAGTAAACTAGAGTCAGAGTTTGAACTTATTGTAACTTTGTCGCCCTCTAAGTAAGGTCAATAAACAGAACATACTAGTTTCGGATAACGTTAACATCATTGATAAAAAACAGTGTTTAGTAAACTAGAGTCAGAGTTTGAACTTATTATAACTTTGTCGCTCTCTAAGTAAGCTCAATAAACAGAACATGCTAGTTTCCGATAACGTTATCATCATTGATCAACAACTAGGTTTAGTAAGCTAGAGTCAGAGTTTGAACCTAATTTAACTTTGTCACTCTCTAAGTAAGCTCAATACACAGAACATGCTAGTTTCGGATAACGTTATCATCATTGATCAACAACTATGTTTAGCAAGTTAGAGTCAGAGTTTGAACTTATTGTAACTTTGTCGCCCTCTAAGTAAGTTCAATAAACAGAACATGCTAGTTTCGGATAACGTTATCATCATTGATCAAAAACTATGTTTAGTAAACTAGAGTCAGAGTTTGAACTTATTCCAACTTTGTCACTCTCTAAGACAGCTCACTTAACCGAACATGCTAGATTCGGATAACGTTATCATCATTGATCAACAACTCTGTTTAGTAAACTAGAGTCAAAGTTTGAACTTATTATATTTTTGTTCCCCTCTAAGTAAGCTCAATAAACAGAACATGCTAGTTTCGGATAACGTTATCATCATTGATCAACAACTATGTTTAGTAAACTAGAGTCAGAGTTTGAA
Organism: Prosapia bicincta; assembly: GCA_036971475.1. Classification (NCBI taxonomy): domain Eukaryota; kingdom Metazoa; phylum Arthropoda; class Insecta; order Hemiptera; family Cercopidae; genus Prosapia; species Prosapia bicincta. The sequence continues at coordinate 239,934,589 of JBAIZL010000005.1, read as the reverse complement.
CTTATTGTAACTTTGTCGCCCTCTAAGTAACCTCAATTAACAGAACATGCTAGTTTCGGATAACGTTATCATCATTGATCAACAACTATTTTTAGTAAACTAGGGTCAGAGTTTCAACTTATTATAACTTTGTCGCCCTCTAAGTAAGCTCAATAAACAGAACATGCTAGTTTCGGATAACGTTATCATCATTGATCAAAAATTATGTTTATTAAACTATATTTAAAGTTTGTATTTATTGTAACTTTGTCACTCTCTAGGTAAGCCCAATAAACAGAACATGCTAGTTTCGGATAACGATATCATCATTGATCAACAACTATGTTTACTAAACTAGAGTCAGAGTTTGAACTTATTCTAACGTTGTCACTCTCTAAGACAGCTCACTTAACCGAACATGCTAGCTTCGGATAACGTTATCATCATTGATCAACAACTCTGTTTAGTAAACTAGAGTCAGAGTTTGAACTTATTGTAACTTTGTCGCCCTCTAAGTAACCTCAATTAACAGAACATGCTAGTTTCGGATAACGTTATCATCATTGATCAACAACTATTTTTAGTAAACTAGGGTCAGAGTTTCAACTTATTATAACTTTGTCGCCCTCTAAGTAAGCTCAATAAACAGAACATGCTAGTTTCGGATAACGTTATCATCATTGAACAAAAATTATGTTTATTAAACTATATTTAAAGTTTGTATTTATTGTAACTTTGTCACTCTCTAGGTAAGCCCAATAAACAGAACATGCTAGTTTCGGATAACGATATCATCATTGATCAACAACTATGTTTACTAAACTAGAGTCAGAGTTTGAACTTATTCTAACGTTGTCACTCTCTAAGACAGCTCACTTAACCGAACATGCTAGCTTCGGATAACGTTATCATCATTGATCAACAACTCTGTTTAGTAAACTAGAGTCAGAGTTTGAACTTATTGTAACTTTGTCGCCCTCTAAGTAAGCTCAATAAACAGATCATGCTAGTTTCGGATAGCGTTAACATCATTGATCAAAAACAGTGTTTAGTAAACTAGAGTCAGAGTTTGAACTTATTGTAACTTTGTCGCCCTCTAAGTAAGCTCAATAAACAGATCATGCTAGTTTCAGATAACGTTAACATCATTGATCAAAAACAGTGTTTAGTAAACTAGAGTCAGAGTTTGAACTTATTGTAACTTTGTCGCCCTCTAAGTAAGGTCAATAAACAGAACATACTAGTTTCGGATAACGTTAACATCATTGATAAAAAACAGTGTTTAGTAAACTAGAGTCAGAGTTTGAACTTATTATAACTTTGTCGCTCTCTAAGTAAGCTCAATAAACAGAACATGCTAGTTTCCGATAACGTTATCATCATTGATCAACAACTAGGTTTAGTAAGCTAGAGTCAGAGTTTGAACCTAATTTAACTTTGTCACTCTCTAAGTAAGCTCAATAAACAGAACATGCTAGTTTCGGATAACGTTATCATCATTGATCAACAACTATGTTTAGCAAGTTATAGTCAGAGTTTGAACTTATTGTAACTTTGTCGCCCTCTAAGTAAGCTCAATAAACAGAACATGCTAGTTTCGTATAACGTTATCATCATTGATCAAAAACTATGTTTAGTAAACTAGAGTCAGAGTTTGAACTTATTCCAACTTTGTCACTCTCTAAGACAGCTCACTTAACCGAACATGCTAGATTCGGATAACGTTATCATCATTGATCAACAACTCTGTTTAGTAAACTAGAGTCAAAGTTTGAACTTATTATATTTTTGTTCCCCTCTAAGTAAGCTCAATAAACAGAACATGCTAGTTTCGGATAACGTTATCATCATTGATCAACAACTATGTTTAGTAAACTAGAGTCAGAGTTTGAACTTAATGTAACTTTGTCGCCCTCTAAATAACCTCAATAAACAGAACATGCTAGTTTCGGATAAGGTTATCATCATTACCCAAAATTATGTTTATTAAACTAGAGTTAATATTTGAATTTATTGTAACTTTGTCACTCTCTAGGTAAGCTCAATAAACAGAACATGCTAGTTTCGGATAACGTTATCATCATTGATCAACAACTGTGTTTAGTAAACTAGAGTCAGAGTTTGAACTTATTCTAACTTTGTCCCCCTCTAAGTAAGCTCAATAAACAGAACATACTACTTTCGGATAACGTTATCATCATTGATCAACAACTATGTTTAGTAAACTACAGTCAGAGTTTGAACTTATTGTAACTTTGTCGCCCTCTAAGTAACCTCAATTAACAGAACATGCTAGTTTCGGATAACGTTATCATCATTGATCAACAACTATTTTTAGTAAACTAGGGTCAGAGTTTCAACTTATTATAACTTTGTCGCCCGCTAAGTAAGCTCAATAAACAGAACATGCTAGTTTCGGATAACGTTATCATCATTGATCAAAAATTATGTTTATTAAACTATATTTAAAGTTTGTATTTATTGTAACTTTGTCACTCTCTAGGTATGCCCAACAAACAGAACATGCTAGTTTCGGATAACGATATCATCATTGATCAACAACTATGTTTACTAAACTAGAGTCAGAGTTTGAACTTATTCTAACGTTGTCACTCTCTAAGACAGCTCACTTAACCGAACATGCTAGCTTCGGATAACGTTATCATCATTGATCAACAACTCTGTTTAGTAAACTAGAGTCAGAGTTTGAACTTATTGTAACTTTGTCGCCCTCTAAGTAAGCTCAATAAACAGATCTTGCTAGTTTCGGATAACGTTAACATCATTGATCAAAAACAGTGTTTAGTAAACTAGAGTCAGAGTTTGAACTTACTGTAACTTTGCCGCCCTCTAAGTAAGCTCAATAAACAGATCATGCTAGTTTCGGATAACGTTAACATCATTGATCAAAAACAGTGTTTAGTAAACTAGAGTCAGAGTTTGAACTTATTTTAACTTTGTCGCCCTCTAAGTAAGGTCAATAAACAGAACATACTAGTTTCGGATAACGTTAACATCATTGATAAAAAACAGTGTTTAGTAAACTAGAGTCAGAGTTTGAACTTATTCTAACTTTGTCCCCCTCTAAGTAAGCTCAATAAACAGAACATACTACTTTCGGATAACGTTATCATCATTGATCAACAACTATGTTTAGTAAACTAGAGTCAGAGTTTAAACTTATTGTAACTTTGTCGCCCTCTAAGTAACCTCAATTAACAGAACATGCTAGTTTCGGATAACGTTATCATCATTGATCAACAACTATTTTTAGTAAACTAGGGTCAGAGTTTCAACTTATTATAACTTTGTCGCCCGCTAAGTAAGCTCAATAAACAGAACATGCTAGTTTCGGATAACGTTATCATCATTGATCAAAAATTATGTTTATTAAACTATATTTAAAGTTTGTATTTATTGTAACTTTGTCACTCTCTAGGTATGCCGAACAAACAGAACATGCTAGTTTCGGATAACGATATCATCATTGATCAACAACTATGTTTACTAAACTAGAGTCAGAGTTTGAACTTATTCTAACGTTGTCACTCTCTAAGACAGCTCACTTAACCGAACATGCTAGCTTCGGATAACGTTATCATCATTGATCAACAACTCTGTTTAGTAAACTAGAGTCAGAGTTTGAACTTATTGTAACTTTGTCGCCCTCTAAGTAAGCTCAATAAACAGATCTTGCTAGTTTCGGATAACGTTAACATCATTGATCAAAAACAGTGTTTAGTAAACTAGAGTCAGAGTTTGAACTTACTGTAACTTTGTCGCCCTCTAAGTAAGCTCAATAAACAGATCATGCTAGTTTCGGATAACGTTAACATCATTGATCAAAAACAGTGTTTAGTAAACTAGAGTCAGAGTTTGAACTTATTGTAACTTTGTCGCCCTCTAAGTAAGGTCAATAAACAGAACATACTAGTTTCGGATAACGTTAACATCATTGATAAAAAACAGTGTTTAGTAAACTAGAGTCAGAGTTTGAACTTATTATAACTTTGTCGCCCTCTAAGTAAGCTCAATAAACAGAACATGCTAGTTTCGGATAACGTTAACATCATTGATCAAAAACAGTGTTTAGTAAACTAGAGTCAGAGTTTGAACTTATTGTAACTTTTTCGCCCTCTAAGTAAGCTCAATAAACAGAGCATACTACTTTCGGATAACGTTATCATCATTGATCAACAACTATGTTTAGTAAACTAGAGTCAGAGTTTGAACTTATTGTAACTTTGTCGCTCTCTAAGTAAGCTCAATAAACAGAACATGCTAGTTTCCGATAACGTTATCATCATTGATCAACAACTAGGTTTAGTAAGCTAGAGTCATTGTTTGAACCTAATTTAACTTTGTCACTCTCTAAGTAAGATCAATAAACAGAACATGCTAGTTTCGGATAACGTTATCATCATTGATCAACAACTATGTTTAGCAAGTTAGAGTCAGAGTTTGAACTTATTGTAACTTTGTCGCCCTCTAAGTAAGCTCAATAAACAGAACATGCTAGTTTCGGATAACGTTATCATCATTGATCAAAAACTTTGTTTAGTAAACTAGAGTCAGAGTTTGAACTTATTCCAACTTTGTCACTCTCTAAGACAGCTCACTTAACCGAACATGCTAGTTTCGGATAACGTTATCATCATTGATCAACAACTCTGTTTAGTAAACTAGAGTCAAAGTTTGAACTTATTATATTTTTGTTCCCCTCTAAGTAAGCTCAATAAACAGAACATGCTAGTTTCGGATAACGTTATCATCATTGATCAACAACTATGTTTAGTAAACTAGAGTCAGAGTTTGAACTTAATGTAACTTTGTCGCCCTCTAAATAACCTCAATAAACAGAACATGCTAGTTTCGGATAAGGTTATCATCATTTACCAAAAATTATGTTTATTAAACTAGATTTAATATTTGAATTTATTGTAACTTTGTCACTCTCTAGGTAAGCTCAATAAACAGAACATGCTAGTTTCGGATAACGTTATCATCATTGATCAACAACTGTGTTTAGTAAACTAGAGTCAGAGTTTGAACTTATTCTAACTTTGTCCCCCTCTAAGTAAGCTCAATAAACAGAACATACTACTTTCGGATAACGTTATCATCATTGATCAACAACTATGTTTAGTAAACTAGAGTCAGAGTTTGAACTTATTGTAACTTTGTCGCCCTCTAAGTAAGCTCAATATACAGAACATGCTAGTTTCGGATAACGTTATCATCATTGATCAACAACTATGTTTAGTAAGTTAGAGTCAGAGTTTGAACTTATTGTAACTTTGTCGCCCTCTAAGTAAGCTCAATAAACAGAACATGCTAGTTTCGGATAACGTTATCATCATTGATCAAAAATTATGCTTAGTAAACTAGAGTCAGAGTTTGAACTTATTCTAACGTTGTCACTCTCTAAGACAGCTCACTTAACCGAACATGCTAGTTTCGGATAACGTTATCATCATTGATCAACAACTCTGTTTAGTAAACTAGAGTCAGAGTTTGAACTTATTGTAAGTTTGTCGCCCTCTAAGTAACCTCAATTAACAGAACATGCTAGTTTCGGATAACGTTATCATCATTGATCAACAACTATGTTTAGTAAACTAGGGTCAGAGTTTGAACTTATTATTATCACTCAGTCGCCCTCTAAGTAAGCTCAATAAACAGAACATGCTAGTTTCGGATAACGTTATCATCATTGATCAACAACTGTGTTTAGTAAACTAGGGTCAGAGTTTCAACTTATTATAACTTTGTCGCCCTCTAAGTAAGCTCAATAAACAGAACATGCTAGTTTCGGATAACGTTATCATCATTGATCAAAAATTATGTTTATTAAACTATATTTAAAGTTTGTATTTATTGTAACTTTGTCACTCTCTAGGTAAGCCCAATAAACAGAACATGCTAGTTTCGGATAACGATATCATCATTGATCAACAACTATGTTTACTAAACTAGAGTCAGAGTTTGAACTTATTCTAACGTTGTCACTCTCTAAGACAGCTCACTTAACCGAACATGCTAGCTTCGGATAACGTTATCATCATTGATCAACAACTCTGTTTAGTAAACTAGAGTCAGAGTTTGAACTTATTGTAACTTTGTCGCCCTCTAAGTAAGCTCAATAAACAGATCATGCTAGTTTCGGATAACGTTAACATCATTGATCAAAAACAGTGTTTAGTAAACTAGAGTCAGAGTTTGAACTTATTGTAACTTTGTCGCTCTCTAAGTAAGCTCAATAAACAGAACATGCTAGTTTCCGATAACGTTATCATCATTGATCAACAACTAGGTTTAGTAAGCTAGAGTCAGAGTTTGAACCTAATTTAACTTTGTCACTCTCTAAGTAAGCTCAAAAAACAGAACATGCTAGTTTCGGATAACGTTATCATCATTGATCAACAACTATGTTTAGTAAACTAGAGTCAGAGTTTGAACTTATTCCAACTTTGTCACTCTCTAAGAACGCTTACTTAACCGAACATGCTAGATTCGGATAACGTTATCATCATTGATCAACAACTCTGTTTAATAAACTAGAGTCAAAGTTTGAACTTATTATATTTTTGTTCCCCTCTAAGTAAGCTCAATAAACAGAACATGCTAGTTTCGGATAACGTTATCATCATTGATCAACAACTATGTTTAGTAAACTAGAGTCAGAGTTTGAACTTAATGTAACTTTGTCGCCCTCTAAATAACCTCAATAAACAGAACATGCTAGTTTCGGATAAGGTTAACATCATTTACCAAAAATTATGTTTATTAAACTAGAGTTAATATTTGAATTTATTGTAACTTTGTCACTCTCTAGGTAAGCTCAATAAACAGAACATGCTAGTTTCGGATAACGTTATCATCATTGATCAACAACTGTGTTTAGTAAACTAGAGTCAGAGTTTGAACTTATTCTAACTTTGTCCCCCTCTAAGTAAGCTCAATAAACAGAACATACTACTTTCGGATAACGTTATCATCATTGATCAACAACTATGTTTAGTAAACTAGAGTCAGAGTTTGAACTTATTGTAACTTTGTCGCCCTCTAAGTAACCTCAATTAACAGAACATGCTAGTTTCGGATAACGTTATCATCATTGATCAACAACTATTTTTAGTAAACTAGGGTCAGAGTTTCAACTTATTATAACTTTGTCGCCCTCTAAGTAAGCTCAATAAACAGAACATGCTAGTTTCGGATAACGTTATCATCATTGATCAAAAATTATGTTTATTAAACTATATTTAAAGTTTGTATTTATTGTAACTTTGTCACTCTCTAGGTATGCCCAACAAACAGAACATGCTAGTTTCGGATAACGATATCATCATTGATCAACAACTATGTTTACTAAACTAGAGTCAGAGTTTGAACTTATTCTAACGTTGTCACTCTCTAAGACAGCTCACTTAACCGAACATGCTAGCTTCGGATAACGTTATCATCATTGATCAACAACTCTGTTTAGTAAACTAGAGTCAGAGTTTGAACTTATTGTAACTTTGTCGCCCTCTAAGTAAGCTCAATAAACAGATCTTGCTAGTTTCGGATAACGTTAACATCATTGATCAAAAACAGTGTTTAGTAAACTAGAGTCAGAGTTTAAACTTACTGTAACTTTGTCGCCCTCTAAGTAAGGTCAATAAACAGAACATACTAGTTTCGGATAACGTTAACATCATTGATAAAAAACAGTGTTTAGTAAACTAGAGTCAGAGTTTCAACTTATTATAACTTTGTCGCCCTCTAAGTAAGCTCAATAAACAGAACATGCTAGTTTCGGATAACGTTATCATCATTGATCAAAAATTATGTTTATTAAACTATATTTAAAGTTTGTATTTATTGTAACTTTGTCACTCTCTAGGTATGCCCAACAAACAGAACATGCTAGTTTCGGATAACGATATCATCATTGATCAACAACTATGTTTACTAAACTAGAGTCAGAGTTTGAACTTATTCTAACGTTGTCACTCTCTAAGACAGCTCACTTAACCGAACATGCTAGCTTCGGATAACGTTATCATCATTGATCAACAACTCTGTTTAGTAAACTAGAGTCAGAGTTTGAACTTATTGTAACTTTGTCGCCCTCTAAGTAAGCTCAATAAACAGATCTTGCTAGTTTCGGATAACGTTAACATCATTGATCAAAAACAGTGTTTAGTAAACTAGAGTCAGAGTTTAAACTTACTGTAACTTTGTCGCCCTCTAAGTAAGGTCAATAAACAGAACATACTAGTTTCGGATAACGTTAACATCATTGATAAAAAACAGTGTTTAGTAAACTAGAGTCAGAGTTTGAACTTATTATAACTTTGTCGCCCTCTAAGTAAGCTCAATAAACAGAACATGCTAGTTTCGGATAACGTTAACATCATTGATCAAAAACAGTGTTTAGTAAACTAGAGTCAGAGTTTGAACTTATTGTAACTTTGTCGCCCTCTAAGTAAGCTCAATAAACAGAACATACTACTTTCGGATAACGTTATCATCATTGATCAAAAACTATGTTTAGTAAACTAGAGTCAGAGTTTGAACTTATTGTAACTTTGTCGCTCTCTAAGTAAGCTCAATAAACAGAACATGCTAGTTTCCGATAACGTTATCATCATTGATCAACAACTAGGTTTAGTAAGCTAGAGTCAGAGTTTGAACCTAATTTAACTTTGTCACTCTCTAAGTAAGATCAATAAACAGAACATGCTAGTTTCGGATAACGTTATCATCATTGATCAACAACTATGTTTAGCAAGTTAGAGTCAGAGTTTGAACTTATTGTAACTTTGTCGCCCTCTAAGTAAGCTCAATAAACAGAACATGCTAGTTTCGGATAACGTTATCATCATTGATCAAAAACTATGTTTAGTAAACTAGAATCAGAGTTTGAACTTATTCCAACTTTGTCACTCTCTAAGACAGCTCACTTAACCGAACATGCTAGTTTCGGATAACGTTATCATCATTGATCAACAACTCTGTTTAGTAAACTAGAGTCAAAGTTTGAACTTATTATATTTTTGTTCCCCTCTAAGTAAGCTCAATAAACAGAACATGCTAGTTTCGGATAACGTTATCATCATTGATCAACAACTATGTTTAGTAAACTAGAGTCAGAGTTTGAACTTAATGTAACTTTGTCGCCCTCTAAATAACCTCAATAAACAGAACATGCTAGTTTCGGATAGGGTTATCATCATTTACCAAAAATTATGTTTATTAAACTAGATTTAATATTTGAATTTATTGTAACTTTGTCACTCTCTAGGTAAGCTCAATAAACAGAACATGCTAGTTTCGGATAACGTTATCATCATTGATCAACAACTGTGTTTAGTAAACTAGAGTCAGAGTTTGAACTTATTCTAACTTTGTCCCCCTCTAAGTAAGCTCAATAAACAGAACATACTACTTTCGGATAACGTTATCATCATTGATCAACAACTATGTTTAGTAAACTAGAGTCAGAGTTTGAACTTATTCCAACTTTGTCACTCTCTAAGACAGCTCACTTAACCGAACATGCTAGTTTCGGATAACGTTATCATCATTGATCAACAACTCTGTTTAGTAAACTAGAGTCAAAGTTTGAACTTATTATATTTTTGTTCCCCTCTAAGTAAGCTCAATAAACAGAACATGCTAGTTTCGGATAACGTTATCATCATTGATCAACAACTATGTTTAGTAAGTTAGAGTCAGAGTTTGAACTTATTGTAACTTTGTCGCCCTCTAAGTAAGCTCAATAAACAGAACATGCTAGTTTCGGATAACGTTATCATCATTGATCAAAAATTATGCTTAGTAAACTAGAGTCAGAGTTTGAACTTATTCTAACGTTGTCACTCTCTAAGACAGCTCACTTAACCGAACATGCTAGTTTCGGATAACGTTATCATCATTGATCAACATCTCTGTTTAGTAAACTAGAGTCAGAGTTTGAACTTATTGTAAGTTTGTCGCCCTCTAAGTAACCTCAATTAACAGAACATGCTAGTTTCGGATAACGTTATCATCATTGATCAACAACTATGTTTAGTAAACTAGGGTCAGAGTTTGAACTTATTATTATCACGCAGTCGCCCTCTAAGTAAGCTCAATAAACAGAACATGCTTGTTTCGGATAACGTTATCATCATTGATCAACAACTGTGTTTAGTAAACTAGGGTCAGAGTTTCAACTTATTATAACTTTGTCGCCCTCTAAGTAAGCTCAATAAACAGAACATGCTAGTTTCGGATAACGTTATCATCATTGAACAAAAATTATGTTTATTAAACTATATTTAAAGTTTGTATTTATTGTAACTTTGTCACTCTCTAGGTAAGCCCAATAAACAGAACATGCTAGTTTCGGATAACGTTATCATCATTGATCAACAACTATGTTTAGTAAACTAGAGTCAGAGTTTGAACTTATTCTAACATTGTAACTCTCTAAGACAGCTCACTTAACCGAACATGCTAGCTTCGGATAACGTTATCATCATTGATCAACAACTCTGTTTAGTAAACTAGGGTCAGAGTTTCAACTTATTATAACTTTGTCGCCCTCTAAGTAAGCTCAATAAACAGAACATGCTAGTTTCGGATAACGTTATCATCATTGATCAACAACTGTGTTTAGTAAACTAGAGTCAGAGTTTGAACTTATTCTAACTTTGTCCCCCTCTAAGTAAGCTCAATAAACAGAATATACTACTTTCGGATAACGTTATCATCATTGATCAACAACTATATTTAGTAAACTAGAGTCAGAGTTTGAACTTATTGTAACTTTGTCGCCCTCTAAGTAAGCTCAATAAACAGAACATGCTAGTTTCGGATAACGTTATCATCATTGAGCAACAACTAGGTTTAGTAAGCTAGAGTCAGAGTTTGAACCTAATTTAATTTTGTCACTCTCTAAGTAAGCTCAATAAACAGAACATGCTAGTTTCGGATAACGATATCATCATTGATCAACAACTATGTTTAGTAAGTTAGAGTCAGAGTTTGAACTTATTGTAACTTTGTCGCCCTCTAAGTAAGCTCAATAAACAGAACATGCTAGTTTCGGATAACGTTATCATCATTGATCAAAAACTATGTTTAGTAAACTAGAGTCAGAGTTTGAACCTATTCTAACGTTGTCACTCACTAAGACAGCTCACTTAACCGAACATGCTAGTTTCGGATAACGTTATGATCATTGATCAACAACTCTGTTTAGTAAACTAGAGTCAGAGTTTGAACTTATTGTAACTTTGTCGCTCTCTAAGTAAGCTCAATAAACAGAACATGCTAGTTTCCGATAACGTTAACATCATTGATCAACAACTAGGTTTAGTAAGCTAGAGTCAGAGTTTGAACCTAATTTAACTTTGTCACTCTCTAAGTAAGATCAATAAACAGAACATGCTAGTTTCGGATAACGTTATCATCATTGATCAACAACTATGTTTAGCAAGTTAGAGTCAGAGTTTGAACTTATTGTAACTTTGTCGCCCTCTAAGTAAGCTCAATAAACAGAACATGCTAGTTTCGGATAACGTTATCATCATTGATCAACAACTCTGTTTAGTAAACTAGAGTCAAAGTTTGAACTTATTATATTTTTGTTCCCCTCTAGGTAAGCTCAATAAACAGAACATGCTAGTTTCGGATAACGTTATCATAATTGATCAACAACTGTGTTTAGTAAACTAGAGTCAGAGTTTGAACTTATTCTAACTTTGTCCCCCTCTAAGTAAGCTCAATAAACAGAACATACTACTTTCGGATAACGTTATCATCATTGATCAACAACTATGTTTAGTAAACTAGAGTCAGAGTTTGAACTTATTGTAACTTTGTCGCCCTCTAAGTAAGCTCAATAAACAGAACATGCTAGTTTCGGATAACGTTATCATCATTGATCAACAACTATGTTTAGTAAGTTAGAGTCAGAGTTTGAACTTATTGTAAGTTTGTCGCCCTCTAAGTAACCTCAATTAACAGAAAATGCTAGTTTCGGATAACGTTATCATCATTGATCAACAACTATGTTTAGTAAACTAGGGCCAGAGTTTGAACTTATTATTATCACTCAGTCGCCCTCTAAGTAAGCTCAATAAACAGAACATGCTAGTTTCGGATAACGTTATCATCATTGATCAACAACTGTGTTTAGTAAACTAGGGTCAGAGTTTCAACTTATTATAACTTTGTCGCCCTCTAAGTAAGCTCAATAAACAGAACATGCTAGTTTCGGATAACGTTATCATCATTGATCAAAAATTATGTTTATTAAACTATATTTAAAGTTTGTATTTATTGTAACTTTGTCACTCTCTAGGTATGCCCAATAAACAGAACATGCTAGTTTCGGATAACGTTATCATCATTGATCAACAACTATGTTTAGTAAACTAGAGTCAGAGTTTGAACTTATTCTACCATTGTAACTCTCTAAGACAGCTCACTTAACCGAACATGCTAGCTTCGGATAACGTTATCATCATTGATCAACAACTCTGTTTAGTAAACTAGGGTCAGAGTTTCAACTTATTATAACTTTGTCGCTCTCTAAGTAAGCTCAATAAACAGAACATGCTAGTTTCGGATAACGTTATCATCATTGATCAACAACTGTGTTTAGTAAACTAGAGTCAGAGTTTGAACTTATTCTAACTTTGTCCCCCTCTAAGTAAGCTCAATAAACAGAACATACTACTTTCGGATAACGTTATCATCATTGATCAACAACTATATTTAGTAAACTAGAGTCAGAGTTTGAACTTATTGTAACTTTGTCGCCCTCTAAGTAAGCTCAATAAACAGAACATGCTAGTTTCGGATAACGTTATCATCATTGAGCAACTACTAGGTTTAGTAAGCTAGAGTCAGAGTTTGAACCTAATTTAACTTTTTTCACTCTCTAAGTAAGCTGAATAAACAGAACATGCTAGTTTCGGATAACGATATCATCATTGATCAACAACTATGTTTAGTAAGTTAGAGTCAGAGTTTGAACTTATTGTAACTTTGTCGCCCTCTAAGTAAGCTCAATAAACAGAACATGCTAGTTTCAGATAACGTTATCATCATTGATCAAAAATTATGTTTAGTAAACTAGAGTCAGAGTTTGAACTTATTCTAACGTTGTCACTCTCTAAGACAGCTCACTTAACCGAACATGCTAGTTTCGGATAACGTTATCATCATTGATCAACAACTCTGTTTAGTAAACTAGAGTCAGAGTTTGAACTTAATGTAACTTTGTCGCCCTCTAAGTAACCTCAATTAACAGAACATGCTAGTTTCGGATAACGTTATCATCATTGATCAACAACTCTGTTTAGTAAACTAGAGTCAGAGTTTGAACTTATTGTAACTTTGTCGCCCTCGAAGTAACCTCAATAAACAGAACATGCTAGTTTCGGATAACGTTAACATCATTGATCAAAAACTATGATTAGTAAACTAGGGTCAGAGTTTCAACTTATTATAACTTTGTCGCCCTCTAAGTAAGCTCAATAAACAGAAAATGCTAGTTTCGGATAACGTTATCATCATTGATCAACAACTATGTTTAGTAAACTAGGGCCAGAGTTTGAACTTATTATTATCACTCAGTCGCCCTCTAAGTAAGCTCAATAAACAGAACATGCTAGTTTCGGATAACGTTATCATCATTGATCAACAACTGTGTTTAGTAAACTAGGGTCAGAGTTTCAACTTATTATAACTTTGTCGCCCTCTAAGTAAGCTCAATAAACAGAACATGCTAGTTTCGGATAACGTTATCATCATTGATCAAAAATTATGTTTATTAAACTATATTTAAAGTTTGTATTTATTGTAACTTTGTCACTCTCTAGGTATGCCCAATAAACAGAACATGCTAGTTTCGGATAACGTTATCATCATTGATCAACAACTATGTTTAGTAAACTAGAGTCAGAGTTTGAACTTATTCTAACATTGTAACTCTCTAAGACAGCTCACTTAACCGAACATGCTAGCTTCGGATAACGTTATCATCATTGATCAACAACTCTGTTTAGTAAACTAGGGTCAGAGTTTCAACTTATTATAACTTTGTCGCCCTCTAAGTAAGCTCAATAAACAGAACATGCTAGTTTCGGATAACGTTATCATCATTGATCAACAACTGTGTTTAGTAAACTAGAGTCAGAGTTTGAACTTATTCTAACTTTGTCCCCCTCTAAGTAAGCTCAAAAAACAGAACATACTACTTTCGGATAACGTTATCATCATTGATCAACAACTATATTTAGTAAACTAGAGTCAGAGTTTGAACTTATTGTAACTTTGTCGCCCTCTAAGTAAGCTCAATAAACAGAACATGCTAGTTTCGGATAACGTTATCATCATTGAGCAACTACTAGGTTTAGTAAGCTAGAGTCAGGGTTTGAACCTAATTTAACTTTTTTCACTCTCTAAGTAAGCTCAATAAACAGAACATGCTAGTTTCGGATAACGATATCATCATTGATCAACAACTATGTTTAGTAAGTTAGAGTCAGAGTTTGAACTTATTGTAACTTTGTCGCCCTCTAAGTAAGCTCAATAAACAGAACATGCTAGTTTCAGATAACGTTATCATCATTGATCAAAAATTATGTTTAGTAAACTAGAGTCAGAGTTAGAACTTATTCTAACGTTGTCACTCTCTAAGACAGCTCACTTAACCGAACATGCTAGTTTCGGATAACGTTATCATCATTGATCAACAACTCTGTTTAGTAAACTAGAGTCAGAGTTTGAACTTAATGTAACTTTGTCGCCCTCTAAGTAACCTCAATTAACAGAACATGCTAGTTTCGGATAACGTTATCATCATTGATCAACAACTCTGTTTAGTAAACTAGAGTCAGAGTTTGAACTTATTGTAACTTTGTCGCCCTCGAAGTAACCTCAATAAACAGAACATGCTAGTTTCGGATAACGTTATCATCATTGATCAACAACTATGTTTAGTAAACTAGGGCCAGAGTTTGAACTTATTATTATCACTCAGTCGCCCTCTAAGTAAGCTCAATAAACAGAACATGCTAGTTTCGGATAACGTTATCATCATTGATCAACAACTGTGTTTAGTAAACTAGGGTCAGAGTTTCAACTTATTATAACTTTGTCGCCCTCTAAGTAAGCTCAATAAACAGAACATGCTAGTTTCGGATAACGTTATCATCATTGATCAAAAATTATGTTTATTAAACTATATTTAAAGTTTGTAATTATTGTAACTTTGTCACTCTCTAGGTAAGCCCAATAAACAGAACATGCTAGTTTCGGATAACGTTATCATCATTGATCAACAACTATGTTTAGTAAACTAGAGTCAGAGTTTGAACTTATTCGAACGTTGTCACTCTCTAAGACAGCTCACTTAACCGAACATGCTAGCTTCGGATAACGTTATCATCATTGATCAACAACTCTGTTTAGTAAACTAGAGTCAGAGTTTGAACTTATTGTAACTTTGTCGCCCTCTAAGTAACCTCAATTAACAGAACATGCTAGTTTCGGATAACGTTAACATCATTGATCAAAAACAGTGTTTAGTAAACTAGAGTCAGAGTTTGAACTTATTGTAACTTTGTCGCCCTCTAAGTAAGGTCAATAAACAGAACATACTAGTTTCGGATAACGTTAACATCATTGATAAAAAACAGTGTTTAGTAAACTAGAGTCAGAGTTTGAACTTATTATAACTTTGTCGCCCTCTAAGTAAGCTCAATAAACAGAACATGCTAGTTTCGGATAACGTTAACATCATTGATCAAAAACAGTGTTTAGTAAACTAGAGTCAGAGTTTGAACTTATTGTAACTTTGTCGCTCTCTAAGTAAGCTGAATAAACAGAACATACTACTTTCGGATAACGTTATCATCATAGATCAACAACTATGTTTAGTAAACTAGAGTCAGAGTTTGAACTTATTGTAACTTTGTCGCTCTCTAAGTAAGCTCAATAAACAGAACATGCTAGTTTCCGATAACGTTATCATCATTGATCAACAACTAGGTTTAGTAAGCTAGAGTCAGAGTTTGAACCTAATTTAACTTTGTCACTCTCTAAGTAAGATCAATAAACAGAACATGCTAGTTTCGGATAACGTTATCATCATTGATCAACAACTATGTTTAGCAAGTTAGAGTCAGAGTTTGAACTTATTGTAACTTTGTCGCCCTCTAAGTAAGCTCAATAAACAGATCATGCTAGTTTCGGATAACGTTATCATCATTGATCAACAACTCTGTTTAGTAAACTAGAGTCAAAGTTTGAACTTATTATATTTTTGTTCCCCTCTAAGTAAGCTCAATAAACAGAACATGCTAGTTTCGGATAACGTTATCATCATTGATCAACAACTATGTTTAGTAAACTAGAGTCAGAGTTTGAACTTAATGTAACTTTGTCGCCCTCTAAATAACCTCAATAAACAGAACATGCTAGTTTCGGATAACGTTATCATCATTGATCAACAACTGTGTTTAGTAAACTAGAGTCAGAGATTGAACTTATTCTAACTTTGTCCCCCTCTAAGTAAGCTCAATAAACAGAACATACTACTTTCGGATAACGTTATCATCATTGATCAACAACTATGTTTAGTAAACTAGAGTCAGAGTTTGAACTTATTGTAACTTTGTCGCCCTCTAAGTAAGCTCAATAAACAGAACATGCTAGTTTCGGATAACGTTATCATCATTGATCAACATCTATGTTTAGTAAGTTAGAGTCAGAGTTTGAACTTATTGTAACTTTGTCGCCCTCTAAGTAAGCTCAATAAACAGAACATGCTAGTTTCGGATAACGTTATCATCATTGATCAAAAATTATGCTTAGTAAACTAGAGTCAGAGTTTGAACTTATTCTAACGTTGTCACTCTCTAAGACAGCTCACTTAACCGAACATGCTAGTTTCGGATAACGTTATCATCATTGATCAACAACTCTGTTTAGTAAACTAGAGTCAGAGTTTGAACTTATTGTAAGTTTATCGCCCTCTAAGTAACCTCAATTAACAGAACATGCTAGTTTCGGATAACGTTATCATCATTGATCAACAACTATGTTTAGTAAACTAGAGTCAGTGTTTGAACTTATTGTAACTTTGTCGCTCTCTAAGTAAGCTCAATAAACAGAACATGCTAGTTTCCGATAACGTTAACATCATTGATCAACAACTAGGTTTAGTAAGCTAGAGTCAGAGTTTGAACCTAATTTAACTTTGTCACTCTCTAAGTAAGATCAATAAACAGAACATGCTAGTTTCGGATAACGTTATCATCATTGATCAACAACTATGTTTAGCAAGTTAGAGTCAGAGTTTGAACTTATTGTAACTTTGAAACACTCTAGGTAAGCTCAATAAACAGAACATGCTAGTTTCGGATAACGTTATCATCATTGAGCAACTACTAGGTTTAGTAAGCTAGAGTCAGAGTTTGAACCTAATTTAACTTTTTTCACTCTCTAAGTAAGCTCAATAAACAGAACATGCTAGTTTCGGATAACGATATCATCATTGATCAACAACTATGTTTAGTAAGTTAGAGTCAGAGTTTGAACTTATTGCAACGTTGTCGCCCTCTAAGTAAGCTCAATAAACAGAACATGCTAGTTTCAGATAACGTTATCATCATTGATCGAAAATTATGTTTAGTAAACTAGAGTCAGAGTTTGAACTTATTCTAACGTTGTCACTCTCTAAGACAGCTCACTTAACCGAACATGCTAGTTTCGGATAACGTTATCATCATTGATCAACAACTCTGTTTAGTAAACTAGAGTCAGAGTTTGAACTTATTGTAACTTTGTCGCCCTCTAAGTAACCTCAATTAACAGAACATGCTAGTTTCGGATAACGTTATCATCATTGATCAACAACTATTTTTAGTAAACTAGGGTCAGAGTTTCAACTTATTATAACTTTGTCGCCCTCTAAGTAAGCTCAATAAACAGAACATGCTAGTTTCGGATAACGTTATCATCATTGATCAACAACTATGTTTAGTAAGTTAGAGTCAGAGTTTGAACTTATTGTAACTTTGTCGCCCTCTAAGTAAGCTCAATAAACAGAACATGCTAGTTTCAGATAACGTTATCATCATTGATCAAAAATTATGTTTAGTAAGCTAGAGTCAGAGTTTGAACTTATTCTAACGTTGTCACTCTCTAAGACAGCTCACTTAACCGAACATGCTAGTTTCGGATAACGTTATCATCATTGATCAACAACTCTGTTTAGTAAACTAGAGTCAGAGTTTGAACTTATTGTAACTTTGTTGCCCTCTAAGTAACCTCAATTAACAGAACATTAGTTTCGGATAACGTTATCATCATTGATCAACAACTCTGTTTAGTAAACTAGAGTCAGAGTTTGAACTTATTGTAACTTTGTCGCCCTCGAAGTAACCTCAATAAACAGAACATGCTAGTTTCGGATAACGTTAACATCATTGATCTAAAACTATGATTAGTAAACTAGGGTCAGAGTTTCAACTTATTATAACTTTGTCGCCCTCTAAGTAAGCTCAATAAACAGAACATGCTAGTTTCAGATAACGTTATCATCATTGATCAAAAATTATGTTTATTAAACTATATTTAAAGTTTGTATTTATTGTAACTTTGTCACTCTCTAGGTAAGCCCAATAAACAGAACATGCTAGTTTCGGATAACGTTATCATCATTGATCAACAACTATGTTTAGTAAACTAGAGTCAGAGTTTGAACTTATTCGAACGTTGTCACTCTCTAAGACAGCTCACTTAACCGAACATGCTAGCTTCGGATAACGTTATCATCATTGATCAACAACTCTGTTTAGTAAACTAGAGTCAGAGTTTGAACTTATTGTAACTTTGTCGCCCTCTAAGTAACCTCAATTAACAGAACATGCTAGTTTCGGATAACGTTATCATCATTGATCAACAACTATTTTTAGTAAACTAGGGTCAGAGTTTCAACTTATTATAACTTTGTCGCCCTCTAAGTAAGCTCAATAAACAGATCATGCTAGTTTCGGATAACGTTAACATCATTGATCAAAAACAGTGTTTAGTAAACTAGAGTCAGAGTTTGAACTTATTGTAACTTTGTCGCCCTCTAAGTAAGGTCAATAAACAGAACATACTAGTTTCGGATAACGTTAACATCATTGATAAAAAACAGTGTTTAGTAAACTAGAGTCAGAGTTTGAACTTATTATAACTTTGTCGCCCTCTAAGTAAGCTCAATAAACAGAACATGCTAGTTTCGGATAACGTTAACATCATTGATCAAAAACAGTGTTTAGTAAACTAGAGTCAGAGTTTGAACTTATTGTAACTTTGTCGCCCTCTAAGTAAGCTCAATAAACAGAACATACTACTTTCGGATAACGTTATCATCATTGATCAACAACTATGTTTAGTAAACTAGAGTCAGAGTTTGAACTTATTGTAACTTTGTCGCTCTCTAAGTAAGCTCAATAAACAGAACATGCTAGTTTCCGATAACGTTATCATCATTGATCAACAACTAGGTTTAGTAAGCTAGAGTCAGAGTTTGAACCTAATTTAACTTTGTCACTCTCTAAGTAAGATCAATAAACAGAACATGCTAGTTTCGGATAACGTTATCATCATTGATCAACAACTATGTTTAGCAAGTTAGAGTCAGAGTTTGAACTTATTGTAACTTTGTCGCCCTCTAAGTAAGCTCAATAAACAGATCATGCTAGTTTCGGATAACGTTATCATCATTGATCAACAACTCTGTTTAGTATGACTAGAGTCAAAGTTTGAACTTATTATATTTTTGTTCCCCTCTAAGTAAGCTCAATAAACAGAACATGCTAGTTTCGGATAACGTTATCATCATTGATCAACAACTATGTTTAGTAAACTAGAGTCAGAGTTTGAACTTAATGTAACTTTGTCGCCCTCTAAATAACCTCAATAAACAGAACATGCTAGTTTCGGATAAGGTTATCATCATTTACCAAAAATTATGTTTATTAAACTAGATTTAATATTTGAATTTATTGTAACTTTGTCACTCTCTAGGTAAGCTCAATAAACAGAACATGCTAGTTTCGGATAACGTTATCATCATTGATCAACAACTGTGTTTAGTAAACTAGAGTCAGAGATTGAACTTATTCTAACTTTGTCCCCCTCTAAGTAAGCTCAATAAACAGAACATACTACTTTCGGATAACGTTATCATCATTGATCAACAACTATGTTTAGTAAACTAGAGTCAGAGTTTGAACTTATTGTAACTTTGTCGCCCTCTAAGTAAGCTCAATAAACAGAACATGCTAGTTTCGGATAACGTTATCATCATTGATCAACATCTATGTTTAGTAAGTTAGAGTCAGAGTTTGAACTTATTGTAACTTTGTCGCCCTCTAAGTAAGCTCAATAAACAGAACATGCTAGTTTCGGATAACGTTATCATCATTGATCAAAAATTATGCTTAGTAAACTAGAGTCAGAGTTTGAACTTATTCTAACGTTGTCACTCTCTAAGACAGCTCACTTAACCGAACATGCTAGTTTCGGATAACGTTATCATCATTGATCAACAACTCTGTTTAGTAAACTAGAGTCAGAGTTTGAATTTATTCTAACTTTGTCCCCCTCTAAGTAAGCTCAATAAACAGAACATACTACTTTCGGATAACGTTATCATCATTGATCAACAACTATATTTAGTAAACTAGAGTCAGAGTTTGAACTTATTGTAACTTTGTCGCCCTCTAAGTAAGCTCAATAAACAGAACATGCTAGTTTCGGATAACGTTATCATCATTGAGCAACTACTAGGTTTAGTAAGCTAGAGTCAGAGTTTGAACCTAATTTAACTTTGTCACTCTCTAACTAAGCTCAATAAACAGAACATGCTAGTTTCGGATAACGTTATCATCATTGATCAAAAATTATGTTTAGTAAACTAGAGTCAGAGTTTGAACTTATTCTAACGTTGTCACTCTCTAAGACAGCTCACTTAACCGAACATGCTAGTTTCGGATAACGTTATCATCATTGATCAACAACTCTGTTTAGTAAACTAGAGTCAGAGTTTGAACTTATTGTAACTTTGTCGCCCTCTAAGTAACCTCAATTAACAGAACATGCTAGTTTCGGATAACGTTATCATCATTGATCAACAACTATTTTTAGTAAACTAGGGTCAGAGTTTCAACTTATTATAACTTTGTCGCCCTCTAAGTAAGCTCAATAAACAGAACATGCTAGTTTCGGATAACGTTATCATCATTGATCAACAACTATGTTTAGTAAGTTAGAGTCAGAGTTTGAACTTATTGTAACTTTGTCGCCCTCTAAGTAAGCTCAATAAACAGAACATGCTAGTTTCAGATAACGTTATCATCATTGATCAAAAATTATGTTTAGTAAACTAGAGTCAGAGTTTGAACTTATTCTAACGTTGTCACTCTCTAAGACAGCTCACTTAACCGAACATGCTAGTTTCGGATAACGTTATCATCATTGATCAACAACTCTGTTTAGTAAACTAGAGTCAGAGTTTGAACTTATTGTAACTTTGTCGCCCTCTAAGTAACCTCAATTAACAGAACATGCTAGTTTCGGATAACGTTATCATCATTGATCAACAACTATTTTTAGTATACTAGGGTCAGAGTTTCAACTTATTATAACTTTGTCGCCCTCTAAGTAAGCTCAATAAACAGATCATGCTAGTTTCGGATAACGTTAACATCATTGATCAAAAACAGTGTTTAGTAAACTAGAGTCAGAGTTTGAACTTATTGTAACCTTGTCGCCCTCTAAGTAAGGTCAATAAACAGAACATACTAGTTTCGGATAACGTTAACATCATTGATAAAAAACAGTGTTTAGTAAACTAGAGTCAGAGTTTGAACTTATTATAACTTTGTCGCCCTCTAAGTAAGCTCAATAAACAGAACATGCTAGTTTCGGATAACGTTAACATCATTGATCAAATACAGTGTTTAGTAAACTAGAGTCAGAGTTTGAACTTATTGTAACTTTGTCGCCCTCTAAGTAAGCTCAATAAACAGAACATACTACTTTCGGATAACGTTATCATCATTGATCAACAACTATGTTTAGTAAACTAGAGTCAGAGTTTGAACTTATTGTAACTTTGTCGCTCTCTAAGTAAGCTCAATAAACAGAACATGCTAGTTTCCGATAACGTTATCATCATTGATCAACAACTAGGTTTAGTGAGCTAGAGTTAGAGTTTGAACCTAATTTAACTTTGTCACTCTCTAAGTAAGATCAATAAACAGAACATGCTAGTTTCGGATAACGTTATCATCATTGATCAACAACTATGTTTAGCAAGTTAGAGTCAGAGTTTGAACTTATTGTAACTTTGTCGCCCTCTAAGTAAGCTCAATGAACAGATCAAGCTAGTTTCGGATAACGTTATCATCATTGATCAACAACTCTGTTTAGTAAACTAGAGTCAAAGTTTGAACTTATTATATTTTTGTTCCCCTCTAAGTTAGCTCAATAAACAGAACATGCTAGTTTCGGATAACGTTATCATCATTGATCAACAACTATGTTTAGTAAACTAGAGTCAGAGTTTGAACTTAATGTAACTTTGTCGCCCTCTAAATAACCTCAATAAACAGAACATGCTAGTTTCGGATAACGTTATCATCATTGATCAACAACTGTGTTTAGTAAACTAGAGTCAGAGATTGAACTTATTCTAACTTTGTCCCCCTCTAAGTAAGCTCAATAAACAGAACATACTACTTTCGGATAACGTTATCATCATTGATCAACAACTATGTTTAGTAAACTAGAGTCAGAGTTTGAACTTATTGTAACTTTGTCGCCCTCTAAGTAAGCTCAATAAACAGAACATGCTAGTTTCGGATAAAGTTATCATCATTGATCAACATCTATGTTTAGTAAGTTAGAGTCAGAGATTGAACTTATTCTAACTTTGTCCCCCTCTAAGTAAGCTCAATAAACAGAACATACTACTTTCGGATAACGTTATCATCATTGATCAACAACTATGTTTAGTAAACTAGAGTCAGAGTTTGAACTTATTGTAACTTTGTCGCCCTCTAAGTAAGCTCAATAAACAGAACATGCTAGTTTCGGATAACGTTATCATCATTGATCAACATCTATGTTTAGTAAGTTAGAGTCAGAGTTTGAACTTATTGTAACTTTGTCGCCCTCTAAGTAAGCTCAATAAACAGAACATGCTAGTTTCGGATAACGTTATCATCATTGATCAAAAATTATGCTTAGTAAACTAGAGTCAGAGTTTGAACTTATTCTAACGTTGTCACTCTCTAAGACAGCTCACTTAACCGAACATGCTAGTTTCGGATAACGTTATCATCATTGATCAACAACTCTGTTTAGTAAACTAGAGTCAGAGTTTGAACTTATTGTAAGTTTATCGCCCTCTAAGTAACCTCAATTAACAGAACATGCTAGTTTCGGATAACGTTATCATCATTGATCAACAACTATGTTTAGTAAACTAGGGTCAGAGTTTGAACTTATTATTATCACTCAGTCGCCCTCTAAGTAAGCTCAATAAACAGAACATGCTAGTTTCGGATAACGTTATCATCATTGATCAACAACTGTGTTTAGTAAACTAGGGTCAGAGTTTCAACTTATTATAACTTTGTCGCCCTCTAAGTAAGCTCAATAAACAGAACATGCTAGTTTCGGATAACGTTATCATCATTGATCAAAAATTATGTTTATTAAACTATATTTAAAGTTTGTATTTATTGTAACTTTGTCACTCTCTAGGTAAGCCCAATAAACAGAACATGCTAGTTTCGGATAACGTTATCAACATTGATCAACAACTATGTTTAGTAAACTAGAGTCAGAGTTTTAACTTATTCTAACGTTGTAACTCTCTAAGACAGCTCACTTAACCGAACATGCTAGCTTCGGATAACGTTATCATCATTGATCAACAACTCTGTTTAGTAAACTAGGGTCAGAGTTTCAACTTATTGTAACTTTGTCGCTCTCTAAGTAAGCTCAATAAACAGAACATGCTAGTTTCCGATAACGTTATCATCATTGATCAACAACTAGGTTTAGTAAGCTAGAGTCAGAGTTTGAACCTAATTTAACTTTGTCACTCTCTAAGTAAGATCAATAAACAGAACATGCTAGTTTCGGATAACGTTATCATCATTGATCAACAACTATGTTTAGCAAGTTAGAGTCAGAGTTTGAACTTATTGTAACTTTGTCGCCCTCTAAGTAAGCTCAATAAACAGATCATGCTAGTTTCGGATAACGTTATCATCATTGATCAACAACTCTGTTTAGTAAACTAGAGTCAAAGTTTGAACTTATTATATTTTTGTTCCCCTCTAAGTAAGCTCAATAAACAGAACATGCTAGTTTCGGATAACGTTATCATCATTGATCAACAACTATGTTTAGTAAACTAGAGTCAGAGTTTGAACTTAATGTAACTTTGTCGCCCTCTAAATAACCTCAATAAACAGAACATGCTAGTTTCGGATAAGGTTATCATCATTTACCAAAAATTATGTTTATTAAACTAGATTTAATATTTGAATTTATTGTAACTTTGTCACTCTCTAGGTAAGCTCAATAAACAGAACATGCTAGTTTCGGATAACGTTATCATCATTGATCAACAACTGTGTTTAGTAAACTAGAGTCAGAGATTGAACTTATTCTAACTTTGTCCCCCTCTAAGTAAGCTCAATAAACAGAACATACTACTTTCGGATAACGTTATCATCATTGATCAACAACTATGTTTAGTAAACTAGAGTCAGAGTTTGAACTTATTGTAACTTTGTCGCCCTCTAAGTAAGCTCAATAAACAGAACATGCTAGTTTCGGATAACGTTATCATCATTGATCAACATCTATGTTTAGTAAGTTAGAGTCAGAGTTTGAACTTATTGTAACTTTGTCGCCCTCTAAGTAAGTTCAATAAACAGACCATGCTAGTTTCGGATAACGTTATCATCATTGATCAAAAATTATGCTTAGTAAACTAGAGTCAGAGTTTGAACTTATTCTAACGTTGTCACTCTCTATGACAGCTCACTTAACCGAACATGCTAGTTTCGGATAACGTTATCATCATTGATCAACAACTCTGTTTAGTAAACTAGAGTCAGAGTTTGAACTTATTGTAAGTTTATCGCCCTCTAAGTAACCTCAATTAACAGAACATGCTAGTTTCGGATAACGTTATCATCATTGATCAACAACTATGTTTAGTAAACTAG
Organism: Prosapia bicincta; assembly: GCA_036971475.1. Taxonomy (NCBI): domain Eukaryota; kingdom Metazoa; phylum Arthropoda; class Insecta; order Hemiptera; family Cercopidae; genus Prosapia; species Prosapia bicincta. The sequence goes on along the minus strand of JBAIZL010000005.1, from coordinate 239,909,312 downwards.
GGTCAGAGTTTGAACTTATTATTATCACTCAGTCGCCCTCTAAGTAAGCTCAATAAACAGAACATGCTAGTTTCGGATAACGTTATCATCATTGATCAACAACTGTGTTTAGTAAACTAGGGTCAGAGTTTCAACTTATTATAACTTTGTCGCCCTCTAAGTAAGCTCAATAAACAGAACATGCTAGTTTCGGATAACGTTATCATCATTGATCAAAAATTATGTTTATTAAACTATATTTAAAGTTTGTATTTATTGTAACTTTGTCACTCTCTAGGTTAGCCCAATAAACAGAACATGCTAGTTTCGGATAACGTTATCATCATTGATCAACAACTATGTTTAGTAAACTAGAGTCAGAGTTTTAACTTATTCTAACGTTGTAACTCTCTAAGACAGCTCACTTAACCGAACATGCTAGCTTCGGATAACGTTATCATCATTGATCAACAACTCTGTTTAGTAAACTAGGGTCAGAGTTTCAACTTATTATAACTTTGTCGCCCTCTAAGTAAGCTCAATAAACATAACATGCTAGTTTCGGATAACGTTATCATCATTGATCAACAACTGTGTTTAGTAAACTAGAGTCAGAGTTTGAACTTATTGTAACTTTGTCGCCCTCTAAGTAAGCTCAATAGACAGAACATGCTAGTTTCGGATAACGTTATCATCATTGAGCAACAACTAGGTTTAGTAAGCTAGAGTCAGAGTTTGAACCTAATTTAACTTTGTCACTCTCTAACTAAGCTCAATAAACAGAACATGCTAGTTTCGGATAACGATATCATCATTGATCAACAACTATGTTTAGTAAGTTAGAGTCAGAGTTTGAACTTATTGTAACTTTGTCGCCCTCTAAGTAAGCTCACTTAACCGAACATGCTAGTTTCGGATAACGTTATCATCATTGATCAACAACTCTGTTTAGTAAACTAGAGTAAGAGTTTGAACTTATTGTAACTTTGTCGCCCTCTAAGTAACCTCAATTAACAGAACATGCTAGTTTCGGATAACGTTATCATCATTGATCAACAACTATTTTTAGTAAACTAGGGTCAGAGTTTCAACTTATTATAACTTTGTCGCCCTCTAAGTAAGCTCAATAAACAGAACATGCTAGTTTCGGATAACGTTATCATCATTGATCAAAAACTATGATTAGTAAACTAGGGTCAGAGTTTCAACTTATTATAACTTTGTCACTCTCTAAAACAGCTCACTTAACCGAACATGCTAGCTTCGGATAACGTTATCATCATTGAACAACAACTCTGTTTAGTAAACTAGAGTCAGAGTTTGAACTTATTCTAACGTTGTCACTCTATAAAACAGCTCACTTAACCGAACATGCTAGCTTCGGATAACGCTATCATCATTGATCAACAACTCTGTTTAGTAAACTAGAGTCAGAGTTTGAACTTATTGTAACTTTGTCGCCCTCGAAGTAACCTCAATAAACAGAACATGCTAGTTTCGGATAACGTTAACATCATTGATCAAAAACTATGATTAGTAAACTAGGGTCAGAGTTTAAACTTATTATAACTTTGTCGCCCTCTAAGTAAGCTCAATAAACAGAACATGCTAGTTTCGGATAACGTTATCATCATTGATCAAAAATTATGTTTATTAAACTATATTTAAAGTTTGTATTTATTGTAACTTTGTCACTCTCTAGGTAAGCCCAATAAACAGAACATGCTAGTTTCGGATAACGTTATCATCATTGATCAACAACTATGTTTAGTAAACTAGAGTCAGAGTTTGAACTTATTCGAACGTTGTCACTCTCTAAGACAGCTCACTTAACCGAACATGCTAGCTTCGGATAACGTTATCATCATTGATCAACAACTCTGTTTAGTAAACTAGAGTCAGAGTTTGAACTTATTGTAACTTTGTCGCCCTCTAAGTAACCTCAATAAACAGAACAAGCTAGTTTCGGATAACGTTAACATCATTGATCAAAAACTATGATTAGTAAACTAGGGTCAGAGTTTCAACTTATTATAACATTGTCGCCCTCTAAGTAAGCTCAATAAACAGAACATGCTAGTTTCGGATAACGTTATCATCATTGATCAACAACTGTGTTTAGTAAACTAGAGTCAGAGTTTGAACTTATTCTAACTTTGTCCCCCTCTAAGTAAGCTCAATAAACAGAACATGCTAGTTTTGGATAACGTTATCATCATTGAGCAACAACTAGGTTTAGTAAGCTAGAGTCAGAGTTTGAACCTAATTTAACTTTGTCACTCTCTAAGTAAGCTCAATAAACAGAACATGCTAGTTTCGGATAACGTTATCATCATTGATCAACAACTATGTTTAGTAAGTTAGAGTCTGAGTTTGAACTTATTCTAACGTTGTCACTCTCTAAGACAGCTCACTTAACCGAACATGCTAGTTTCGTCTAACGTTATCATCATTGATCAACAACTCTGTTTAGTAAACTAGAGTCAGAGTTTGAACTTATTGTATCTTTGTCGCCCTCTAAGTAACCTCAATTAACATAACATGCTAGTTCCGGATAACGTTATCATCATTGATCAACAACTATGTTTAGTAAACTAGGGTCAGAGTTTGAACTTATTATTATCACTCAGTCGCCCTCTAAGTAAGCTCAATAAACAGAACATGCTAGTTTCGGATAACGTTAACATCATTGATAAAAAACAGTGTTTAGTAAACTAGAGTCAGAGTTTGAACTTATTATAACTTTGTCGCCCTCTAAGTAAGCTCAATAAACAGAATATGCTAGTTTCGTATAACGTTAATATCATTGATCAAAAACAGTGTTTAGTAAACTAGAGTCAGAGTTTGAACTTATTGTAACTTTGTCGCCCTCTAGGTAAGCTCAATAAATAGAACATGCCAGTTCCGGTTAACGCTATCATCATTGATCAACAACTATGTTTAGTAAACTAGAGTCAGAGTTTGTTCTTATTGTAAGTTTGTCGCCCTCTAGGTAAGCTCCATAAACAGAACATGCCAGTTCCGGTTAACGCTATCATCATTGATCAACAACTATGTTTAGTAAACTAGAGTTAAAGTTTGAATTTATTGTAACTTTGTCACTCTCTAGGTAAGCTCAATAAACAGAACATGCTAGTTTCGGATAACGTTATCATCATTGATCAACAACTATGTTTAGTAAACTAGAGTCAGAGTTTGAACTTATTGTAACTTTGTCGCCCTCTAAGTAAGCTCAATAAACAGAACATGCTTGTTTCGGATAACGTTATCATCATTGAGCAACAACTAGGTTTAATAAGCTAGAGTCAGAGTTTGAACCTAATTTAACTTTGTCACTCTCTAACTAAGCTCAATAAACAGAACATGCTAGTTTCGGATAACGATATCATCATTGATCAACAACTATGTTTAGTAAGTTAGAGTCAGAGTTTGAACTTATTGTAACTTTGTCGCCCTCTAAGTAAGCTCACTTAACCGAACATGCTAGTTTCGGATAACGTTATCATCATTGATCAACAACTCTGTTTAGTAAACTAGAGTCAGAGTTTGAACTTATTGTAACTTTGTCGCCCTCTAAGTAACCTCAATTAACAGAACATGCTAGTTTCGGATAACGTTATCATCATTGATCAACAACTATTTTTAGTAAACTAGGGTCAGAGTTTCAACTTATTATAACTTTGTCGCCCTCTAAGTAAGCTCAATAAACAGAACATGCTAGTTTCGGATAACGTTATCATCATTGATCAAAAACTATGATTAGTAAACTAGGGTCAGAGTTTCAACTTATTATAACTTTGTCACTCTCTAAAACAGCTCACTTAACCGAACATGCTAGCTTCGGATAACGTTATCATCATTGATCAACAACTCTGTTTAGTAAACTAGAGTCAGAGTTTGAACTTATTCTAACGTTGTCACTCTCTAAAACAGCTCACTTAACCGAACATGCTAGCTTCGGATAACGTTATCATCATTGATCAACAACTCTGTTTAGTAAACTAGAGTCAGAGTTTGAACTTATTGTAACTTTGTCGCCCTCTAAGTAACCTCAATAAACAGAACATGCTAGTTTCAGATAACGTTAACATCATTGATCAAAAACTATGATTAGTAAACTAGGGTCAGAGTTTAAACTTATTATAACTTTGTCGCCCTCTTAAGTAAGCTCAATAAACAGAGCATGCTAGTTTCGGATAACGTTATCATCATTGATCAAAAATTATGTTTAGTAAACTATATTTAAAGTTTGTATTTATTGTAACTTTGTCACTCTCTAGGTAAGCCCAATAAACAGAACATGCTAGTTTCGGATAACGTTATCATCATTGATCAACAACTATGTTTAGTAAACTAGAGTCAGAGTTTGAACTTATTATAACTTTGTCGCCCTCTAAGTAAGCTCAATAAACAGAACATGCTAGTTTCGTATAACGTTAATATCATTGATCAAAAACAGTGTTTAGTAAACTAGAGTCAGAGTTTGAACTTATTGTAACTTTGTCGCCCTCTAGGTAAGCTCAATAAATAGAACATGCCAGTTCCGGTTAACGCTATCATCATTGATCAACAACTATGTTTAGTAAACTAGAGTCAGAGTTTGTTCTTATTGTAACTTTGTCGCCCTCTAAGTAAGCTCAATAAACAGAACATACTAGTTTCGGATAACGTTATCATCATTGATCAACAACTATGTTTAGTAAACTAGAGTTAAAGTTTGAATTTATTGTAACTTTGTCACTCTCTAGGTAAGCTCAATAAACAGAACATGCTAGTTTCGGATAACGTTATCATCATTGATCAACAACTATGTTTAGTAAACTAGAGTCAGAGTTTGAACTTATTGTAACTTTGTCGCCCTCTAAGTAAGCTCAATAAACAGAACATGCTAGTTTCGGATAACGTTATCATCATTGAGCAACAACTAGGTTTAGTAAGCTAGAGTCAGAGTTTGAACCTAATTTAACTTTGTCACTCTCTAACTAAGCTCAATAAACAGAACATGCTAGTTTCGGATAACGATATCATCATTGATCAACAACTATGTTTAGTAAGTTAGAGTCAGAGTTTGAACTTATTGTAACTTTGTCGCCCTCTAAGTAAGCTCACTTAACCGAACATGCTAGTTTCGGATAACGTTATCATCATTGATCAACAACTCTGTTTAGTAAACTAGAGTCAGAGTTTGAACTTATTGTAACTTTGTCGCCCTCTAAGTATCCTCAATTAACAGAACATGCTAGTTTCGGATAACGTTATCATCATTGATCAACAACTATTTTTAGTAAACTAGGGTCAGAGTTTCAACTTATTATAACTTTGTCGCCCTCTAAGTAAGCTCAATAAACAGAACATGCTAGTTTCGGATAACGTTATCATCATTGATCAACAACTGTGTTTAGTAAACTAGAGTCAGAGTTTGAACTTATTCTAACTTTGTCCCCCTCTAAGTAAGCTCAATAAACAGAACATACTACTTTCGGATAATGTTATCATCATTGATCAACAACTATGTTTAGTAAACTAGAGTCGGAGTTTGAACTTATTGTAACATTGTCGCCCTCTAAGTAAGCTCAATAAACAGAACATGCTAGTTTCGGATAACGTTATCATCATTGAGCAACAACTAGGTTTAGTAAGCTAGAGTCAGAGTTTGAACCTAATTTAACTTTGTCACTCTCTAAGTAAGCTCAATAAACAGAACATGCTAGTTTCGGATAACGTTATCATCATTGATCAACAACTATGTTTAGTAAGTTAGAGTCTGAGTTTGAACTTATTCTAACGTTGTCACTCTCTAAGACAGCTCACTTAACCGAACATGCTAGTTTCGGATAACGTTATCATCATTGATCAACAACTCTGTTTAGTAAACTAGAGTCAGAGTTTGAACTTATTGTAATTTTGTCGCCCTCTAAGTAACCTCAATTAACATAACATGCTAGTTTCGGATAACGTTATCATCATTGATCAACAACTATGTTTAGTAAACTAGGGTCAGAGTTTGAACTTATTATTATCACTCAGTCGCTCTCTAAGTAAGCTCAATAAACAGAACATGCTAGTTTCGGATAACGTTAACATCATTGATAAAAAACAGTGTTTAGTAAACTAGAGTCAGAGTTTGAACTTATTATAACTTTGTCGCCCTCTAAGTAAGCTCAATAAACAGAACATGCTAGTTTCGTATAACGTTAATATCATTGATCAAAAACAGTGTTTAGTAAACTAGAGTCAGAGTTTGAACTTATTGTAACTTTGTCGCCCTCTAGGTAAGCTCAATAAATAGAACATGCCAGTTCCGGTTAACGCTATCATCATTGATCAACAACTATGTTTAGTAAACTAGAGTCAGAGTTTGTTCTTATTGTAACTTGGTCGCCCTCTAAGTAAGCTCAATAAACAGAACATACTAGTTTCGGATAACGTTATCATCATTGATCAACAACTATGTTTAGTAAACTAGAGTTATAGTTTGAATTTATTGTAACTTTGTCACTCTCTAGGTAAGCTCAATAAACAGAACATGCTAGTTTCGGATAACGTTATCATCATTGATCAACAACTATGTTTAGTAAACTAGAGTCAGAGTTTGAACTTATTGTAACTTTGTCGCCCTCTAAGTAAGCTCAATAAACAGAACATGCTAGTTTCGGATAAAGTTTTCATCATTGAGCAACAACTAGGTTTAGTAAGCTAGAGTCAGAGTTTGAACCTAATTTAACTTTGTCACTCTCTAACTAAGCTCAATAAACAGAACATGCTAGTTTCGGATAACGATATCATCATTGTTCAACAACTATGTTTAGTAAGTTAGAGTCAGAGTTTGAACTTATTGTAACTTTGTCGCCCTCTAAGTAAGCTCACTTAACCGAACATGCTAGTTTCGGATAACGTTATCATCATTGATCAACAACTCTGTTTAGTAAACTAGAGTCAGAGTTTGAACTTATTGTAACTTTGTCGCCCTCTAAGTATCCTCAATTAACAGAACATGCTAGTTTCGGATAACGTTATCATCATTGATCAACAACTATTTTTAGTAAACTAGGGTCAGAGTTTCAACTTATTATAACTTTGTCGCCCTCTAAGTAAGCTCAATAAACAGAACATGCTAGTTTCGGATAACGTTATCATCATTGATCAAAAACTATGATTAGTAAACTAGGGTCAGAGTTTCGACTTATTATAACTTTGTCACTCTCTAAAACAGCTCACTTAACCGAACATGCTAGCTTCGGATAACGTTATCATCATTGATCAACAACTCTGTTTAGTAAACTAGAGTCAGAGTTTGAACTTATTCTAACGTTGTCACTCTCTAAAACAGCTCACTTAACCGAACATGCTAGCTTCGGATAACGTTATCATCATTGATCAACAACTCTGTTTAGTAAACTAGAGTCAGAGTTTGAACTTATTGTAACTTTGTCGCCCTCTAAGTAACCTCAATAAACAGAACATGCTAGTTTCGGATAACGTTAACATCATTGATCAAAAACTATGATTAGTAAACTAGGGTCAGAGTTTAAACTTATTATAACTTTGTCGCCCTCTAAGTAAGCTCAATAAACAGAACATGCTAGTTTCGGATAACGTTATCATCATTGATCAAAAATTATGTTTATTAAACTATATTTAAAGTTTGTATTTATTGTAACTTTGTCACTCTCTAGGTAAGCCCAATAAACAGAACATGCTAGTTTCGGATAACGTTATCATCATTGATCAACAACTATGTTTAGTAAACTAGAGTCAGAGTTTGAACTTATTCGAACGTTGTCACTCTCTAAGACAGCTCACTTAACCGAACATGCTAGCTTCGGATAACGTTATCATCATTGATCAACAACTCTGTTTAGTAAACTAGAGTCAGAGTTTGAACTTATTGTAACTTTGTCGCCCTCTAAGTAACCTCAATAAACAGAACAAGCTAGTTTCGGATAACGTTAACATCATTGATCAAACACTATGATTAGTAAACTAGGGTCAGAGTTTCAACTTATTATAACTTTGTCGCCCTCTAAGTAAGCTCAATAAACAGAACATGCTAGTTTCGGATAACGTTATCATCATTGATCAACAACTGTGTTTAGTAAACTAGAGTCAGAGTTTGAACTTATTCTAACTTTGTCCCCCTCTAAGTAAGCTCAATAAACAGAACATACTACTTTCGGATAATGTTATCATCATTGATCAACAACTATGTTTAGTAAACTAGAGTCGGAGTTTGAACTTATTGTAACATTGTCGCCCTCTAAGTAAGCTCAATAAACAGAACATGCTAGTTTCGGATAACGTTATCATCATTGAGCAACAACTAGGTTTAGTAAGCTAGAGTCAGAGTTTGAACCTAATTTAACTTTGTCACTCTCTAAGTAAGCTCAATAAACAGAACATGCTAGTTTCGGATAACGTTAATATCATTGATCAACAACTATGTTTAGTAAGTTAGAGTCTGAGTTTGAACTTATTCTAACGTTGTCACTCTCTAAGACAGCTCACTTAACCGAACATGCTAGTTTCGGATAACGTTATCATCATTGATCAACAACTCTGTTTAGTAAACTAGAGTCAGAGTTTGAACTTATTGTAACTTTGTCGCCCTCTAAGTAACCTCAATTAACATAACATGCTAGTTTCGGATAACGTTATCATCATTGATCAACAACTATGTTTAGTAAACTAGGGTCAGAGTTTGAACTTATTATTATCACTCAGTCGCCCTCTACGTAAGCTCAATAAACAGAACATGCTAGTTTCGGATAACGTTAACATCATTGATAAAAAACAGTGTTTAGTAAACTAGATTCAGAGTTTGAACTTATTATAACTTTGTCGCCCTCTAAGTAAGCTCAATAAACAGAACATGCTAGTTTTGTATAACGTTAATATCATTGATCAAAAACAGTGTTTAGTAAACTAGAGTCAGAGTTTGAACTTATTGTAACTTTGTCGCCCTCTAGGTAAGCTCAATAAATAGAACATGCCAGTTCCGGTTAACGCTATCATCATGGATCAACAACTATGTTTAGTAAACTAGAGTCAGAGTTTGTTCTTATTGTAACTTTGTCGCCCTCTAAGTAAGCTCAATAAACAGAACATACTAGTTTCGGATACCGTTATCATCATTGATCAACAACTATGTTTAGTAAACTAGAGTTAAAGTTTGAATTTATTGTAACTTTGTCACTCTCTAGGTAAGCTCAATAAACAGAACATGCTAGTTTCGGATAACGTTATCATCATTGATCAACAACTATGTTTAGTAAACTAGGGTCAGAGTTTGAACTTATTATTATCACTCAGTCGCCCTCTAAGTAAGCTCAATAAACAGAACATGCTAGTTTCGTATAACGTTAATATCATTGATCAAAATCAGTGTTTAGTAAACTAGAGTCAGAGTTTGAACTTATTGTAACTTTGTCGCCCTCTAGGTAAGCTCAATAAATAGAACATGCCAGTTCCGGTTAACGCTATCATCATTGATCAACAACTATGTTTAGTAAACTAGAGTCAGAGTTTGTTCTTATTGTAACTTTGTCACTCTCTAGGTAAGCTCAATAAACAGAACATGCTAGTTTCGGATAACGTTATCATCATTGATCAACAACTATGTTTAGTACGTTAGAGTCTGAGTTTGAACTTATTGTAACTTTGTCACTCTCTAGGTAAGCTGAATTAACAGAACATGCTAGTTTCGGATAACGTTATCATCATTGATCAACAACTATGTTTAGTAAGCTAGAGTCTGAGTTTGTACTTATTGTAACTTTGTACTCTCTAGGTAAGCTCGATAAACATAACTTGCTAGTTTCGGATAACGTTATCATCATTGATCAACAACTCTATTTAGTAAACTGAGGTGACTTTATTGTTTATTAGTATACATATAAACATGCTAGTTTTAGATACATCATTGATCAACAACTCCGTTTATTGAACTGAGGTGACTATATTGTTATTTACTATTCATATAAACATGCTAGTTTCGGATACATCATTGATCAAGATTGAAGTGACTTTATTGTTTATTAGTATACATAGAAACATGCTAGTTTTAGATACATAATTATCAACAACTCTGTTTAATAAAATGAGGTAACTATATTGTTATTTACTATACAAATAAACATGCTAATTTCAGATACATCATTGATCAACAACTATTTTTAATAAACTGAAGTGACTTTATTGTTTATTATTATACATTTAAACATGCCAATTTCAGATACATCATTGATCAACAACACCATTAAACTGAAGTGACTTTATTTTTTATTATTATACAAAGAAAACTGCTAGTTTCAGGTGTATCATAAATCAACAATTATTTTATTTAAACTGAGGTAATTTTATTGTTTATCAAATATTTTTTAAATATATTCACAATCATTTTAAGCAAGACATCTTTTTGACACACCCCCATATAGAACATAGACTTTATATTTCTAATTAAATTTTTAAAACTTGTTCGTTTACATACCCATTACTTTTGAGCAAGGCATCTATTTGACATACCCATATATCGAAAATATACCTAATTTCTTTCAAATTAGTTGAGTTTTCAATATGTGTCCTTCTACATACCCATTACTTTTAAGCAAACCATCTATTTGACATACCTTCATACAAAACACGGACTTTGTTTTTTTTAAATTGAATTTTCAAAATGTGTCAGTCTACGTACCCATTACTCTTGAGCAAGTTATCTATTGACTTTAATGGACACACCTCCATACAAACAATATTATAAGCTCAGACCTATTAATTTTTCAAAGAACTTAGACTTGTTTTTTTTTCAAATTGAGTTTTAAAAAAGTGTCTGCCCACACACACACACACGCACACACACACACACACACACACACCATAGTGTTTTAAATATTTTAAAAATATATTAAACACACCCTCATATAGAACATAGACTTTATTTTTTCAAATTGAATTTTCAAAATATGTCTGTCTACTCACATACTCATTACATACTTTTGAGCAAGCCCTCTTTTTACTTGGACTTTGTTATCCGTTAATAACTACGAAGAAGAGTGTCGTAGGAGAAGGGGAATCGTGGTTATTAAAAATGATGACTCACTCCCGTGTTCACTTGTTGTTGCAAAAGCGAACGTCGACAAAGATCCCAAATATCGAGCCATAAGACTTAACTATAAAAATAAACAGACGATTAAAGCTCAACAGTTGAGGGTCGATGCTGACGTTCATACATCTGATTTACAAAAATTCCAAAAATTTCTCTCTGGATATAAAATAACTGTGTGTAAGTATGGAAGCAAAGGACGTGACATTTTTTTCGAAGGCGAAAATGCAGGGAGGAAAATCAATCTGCTGTTTCATGACGGACATTTTAACGTCATTACAAGTTTGACATCGGCGTTTCAATGTACTTATTATTGTGAAACTTGCTACTCTCCGTTTAACGTTAATTTTCATACATGTCCTAAGACAACAAGTAGAATGGGGCGTGTAAGACCAGGTTTTATAATAACTACGAAGAGGAGTGTCACGAAAGAAGAGGTATAGTTGTAATTAAAAATTCCGACGCTCTCTGTTTACCCCGATCGATTATTGTAGGAAAAGCGAATGTCGACCGAGACAATGAATACTCTGCAATAAGAAAAAAACTATGATAATATACAAACATTCAAAGCGCAACAGTTAATGACTGACGCTGGAGTTCAAATTTCCGACACAGGGGCTGGCGTAGAGGAGTTACAAAAGTTGCAAGCATTTCTCAGTGGTTATAAAATTACTGTGTACGAGTACGGTAGTAAGGGACGCAACATTTTTTTTGAAGGACAAGACACAGAGAAAATAATCAATCTTATATTTCACAATTGGCATTTCAATGTGATTACAAATCTGACGGCTGCGTTCGCATGTGGTTACTATTGCGAAACCTGTCATACTCCTTTTGACCATCGTGTGAATCACAGATGCTCGGTAACCTGTTACTCCTGCAAACGGTCTCCTCTATGCATTCTGGTTGACAATGGAGTACATTGTGACAAATGCAATAGACAATTTAAAAACAGTGACTGTTTTGCGAATCATCTCTGTGGTGTTTGTAACTCCTTAAATAAGTGTCCGTCGTGTATGAAAGTAATATATCAGCCTAGCCACACTTCACCTCACGAGTGTGGAGAGGTATATTGCAAAACTTGCAAATCATTTATGTCTTCACCACACTCATGTTACATGAAAATCGATTCCCGTAGTCCTATGAAAAAAGATTTCCTATTTGTATTCTTTGATCTTGAAACCAGACAAGACGAAAATCTACAGGATTCAAAGGTTCATCGAGTTACCTTGTGTGTTTCTCAACAGTACTGTTTCCGATGTATAGAAGGAAATTCATGTGGATGTTGCAGCACCCGAGTCTTTAAGGAAGATCCTGTCGATGAGTTTATGACATATGTAATGGACGTGAAGAAACAGTACAGGAAATTAGCTGTTATTACGCATAACGGTCAGGGTTTTGATTTTCAGTTCATACTGAAGTACGTGCTGGAAAAGACGCAATTTACTCCCACCCTGATCACGCGTGGCACAAAGGTGATTCTGATGGAGATTGATAACACAAAGTTCATCGATTCCTTAAACTACATGCCCATGGCCTTATCTAAACTACCCAAGTCTTTCGGTCTTCCACCAGAAAAGAAAAAAGGCTATTTCCCCCACCTCTTCAATACGTTGGCAAACCAATCGTATATAGGCCCTATCCCTCCTAAGGAATTCTATTGTCCAGATTCTATGATGGACAAAAAGAGTTACGATACTCTCATTAATTGGTACAATGAACAGACAACTAGCGGATATGTGTTTGATTTCCAGAAGGAAATAGTCGAATATTGTTGTTCCGATGTCGATATTCTAGCGCAGGCGTGCATCAAATTTCGATCGATATTTTTGAGCCAATGTAATGTAGATCCCTTCTTTGAGGCTGTGACTATTGCCAGCGCCTGTAACCTCGCTTTTAGAAGAAACTTTTTAAGACGAAATACTATCGGAATTCTCCCTAAAAAAGGATACAGGCTTGTGGACACACAGTCCAAAATAGCATTGCAATGGTTGACATGGATAGAAGACCAAAGAGGAATCCATATCGAACACGCTGGTCGAGGACGTGAGGTAAAAGTGCAAGGGATGAGAATGGACGGATATTATGAAGGAGAAATATTCGAGTTCCACGGATGCTACTGGCACGGATGTTCCAAGTTCTTCTCTAATGGACGCGACGACCCGTTGGAAGACGATCCTTCTGACACCCTCAACTTACGTCTAGAAAGAACGAAAGCTAAATCGGCTAAGCTCCCTAATGTTGTGGAGATGTGGGAGTGCGAATTTAAACAGATGAAGAAAGAAAATACGGCTATGACTTACTTGGACACTCATCCGGTTCTGAACAAAACACCTCTTAATCCACGTGGTGCATTTTTTGGAGGCCGAACGGGTAACACGAAATCATATTACGCATGTAAGACTGAAGAGACAATACAGTATATTGGCATATGTTCACTCTATCCCTGGGTATGCAAGTACGGAAAGTTTCCCATTGGTCATCCGTCAATTCACGTAGGCGACAGAGAGTGCAGACAACGAGGAATGGACACTGAAGGACTTTTGAAGTGCAAAATTCGCCCGCCCCGTGATCTTTATCATCCTGTGCTTCCGATAAAACTTCACGACAAACTGATGTTTGTCCTCTGTAGAACATGCGTTCAGACATTAGCAGAAACCTGTGAACATACTACCGACGAACGAGTGTTGGTAGGAACTTGGACAATGGACGAAATAAGGAAAGCAATTGAAAAAGGTTATACCATCATAGAAATGTACGAAATGTGGGAGTGCGAGATAGCCAGTTTCGAGAAAGGTAACGGGCTCTTTGTTGAATATATCAATCAGTTCCTGAAAATAAAACAGGAAACTTCAGGATATCCTGACTGGTGCATCAGCGAAGAGGAGAGGAAAAAATACGTAGACGGTTATTTCGAACACGAAAACATTAGACCGGATTCAATTGAAAAGAATGAAGGACTCAGATCTCTGGCAAAGCTTATGTTGAACTCATTTTGGGGAAAATTCGGACAGAGGGAGAATCAAACAAAAACCGCGATTGTTCATCAACCCTCGGAACTGTTCAAAATGTTGACATCGCCTTCGATACAAGTAAACACCATACAAGAGATCAACGAAGACGTGATATTAGTGGACTGGGAGTTTGTCGAAAATGATTGTGACGTCGTGTCTAGCGCTAATGTATTAATTGCCGCTTATACTACTGCTCAGGCAAGACTTAAACTGTACGAACATATAGATAAATTAGGAAGACAGGTTTTGTACTACGATACGGACAGTGTGATATATTACCATAGACCAGGGATGCACATGGTGCACACAGGAGACTACTTAGGACAGATGACAAACGAACTTTCGACTTACGGTCAAGGATCTTACATTACAGAGTTTGTATCCGGATTTCCCAAGACTTAAGGTTACAGAGTACTAGAGACTCTACAAACACGATAGAGACTGTTTGCAAAGTAAAAGGACTGACCTTGAACCTCCTCACGTCTGGCTTGGTGAATTTTCAATCTTTAAAATCAATGGTTACAGCCAAAGACGAATCCTTGAAGGTACCCGCCTCACGTATTCATAGAACAAAAGATCGTGAGGTGGTTACTGTCGAGGAGTTAAAAAACTTTAAAATAACAGGATTCAAGAGGAAAAGAGAGGGCGAGTTAGACTCACTGCCTTATGGCTACATTAAAACAGCACGTAAAGCTACTTAATATTTTTTTTGTCATTTACACATGTTCTAGTATAGATTGCTCTGCACGATTCTACTATCATGAGAATAACATCATACCAGAAAAAAACTGTCACTGGCGTGAAATTAATTTTTCCGTAAACAAAGGCAAACAAAAATTAAGATAATCTTGTTCTCATGTATTATCTTGATAGTAAAATCGATAGCGCTACAATATGCGGATTTTTATATTTACATTATGTAAGGTAATCTGATTATAAAACATGTTAACACACCAATAAGTTGAACATCTCACGTTTAATACTATTGAAAGTAAAATTTCTTTATACTAACTTTCACAAAATTAATAAACACATGTTCTAGTATAGATTGCTCTGCATGATTCTACTATCACGAGAATAACATGTTACAAAAAAAACTGTCACTCGCTTGAAATTAATTTTTCCGTAAACAAAGGCAAACAAAAATTAAGATAATCTTGTTCTCATGTATTATCTTGATAGTAAAATCGATAATACTACAATATGTGGATTTTTATATTTACATTATGTAAGGTAATCTGATTATAAAACATGTTAACACACCAATAAGTTGAACATCTCACGTTTAATACTATTGAAAGTAAAATTTCTTTAAACTAACTTTCACAAAATTAATAAACACATGTTCTAGTATAGATTGCTCTGCATGATTCTACTATCACGAGAATAACATGTTACAAAAAAAAACTGTCACTGGCGTGAAATTAATTTTTCCGTAAACAAAGGCAAACAAAAATTAAGATAATCTTGTTCTCATGTATTATCTTGATAGTAAAATCGATAGCACTACAATATGTGGATTTTTATATTTACATTATGTAAGGTAATCTGATAATAAAACATGTTAACACACCAATAAGTTGAACATCTCACGTTTAATACTATTGAAAATAAAAATTTCTTTATACTAACTTTCACAAAATTAATAAACACATGTTCTAGTATAGATTGTTCTGCACGATTCTACTATCACGAGAATAACATGCTACAAAAAAAACTGGCACTGGCGTGAAATTAATTTTTCCGTAAACAAAGGCAAAAAAATTAATATAATCTTGTGCTCATGTATTATCTTGATAGTAAAATACATAGTATTATATTGCATATATACATAGCATTATATACATGATAGTATTATATTGATAGCACTACAATATGTGGATTTTTATATTTACATTATGTAAGGTAATCTGATAATAAAACATGTTAAAACGTCAATATGTTTCACATCTCACGTTAAATACTTATGAAATTACAACGGCTGGTCTTTTTATCTTCTTTGTGCATTATATTTTTCTCTAAAATGGGCAACATTTGTGATATTCTGAATGTCTCTTATGAAAGTATTCAATTGAGTTAACTTAATGGTTATGTCATAAATACTGTATGCCCTGTTATTATAACCTGTAAGCACAGTAGTTCCAGCGATAGCTTTAGTGAAGACATCCCTAAAATTGTCTGGATGTTCTTGCAGTATGCCATTGGCACTACAAAATGTGAGTTTTTATATTCATATAATGTAAGGTTTTCTGATAATAAAACATGTTAAAACATCAATATGTTTCACATCTCACGTTCAATACTATTGAAATTACAACGGCTGGTTTTTTTATCTTCTTTGTGCATTATATTTTTCTCTAAAATAGGCAATATATGTGATATCCTGAATGTCTCTTATGAAAGTATTCAATTGAGTCAACTTGAAGGTTATGTCGTCAATTCTGCATGTCCTGTTATTATACAATAAAACCTGGTATGTAGGCCTACTAGGGACGTCCGCCAGGTAAAAAAATGGACAACGCATCAATGGTCATACCTCTAGGGTGATGTGGAAATTGACCTATTTCTAATACTGTTGATGACCTACAAACTTATGTAGGATGCTGCATAGACAACACGATCCAGAAAGAAGCATATTCTGTCCTGTTTGCAGCAATGCCATTGTAATTCAGCTAGAACAGCAGACAGGTGAGTTTTGTTATTTTTATAAGATATCACAGCTGGTTATATACTTTTTCCCACTGCTTCGAATTCACACCAGAATGAATACTCGTCGATGTATGTATTGCTTCAAGTGTATTTTGAGGAAAGTAATAATAAAATGTGTATTTTTAAGCAACACTGACATTGATGACTCACAAGTATAAATTTAATGTAATTCAAATGACGTTTTTTCTACAAATAGGATACCTCTGTACTCTGGCCACACATTACATGGCTATAGTAGTCTCTCGAGCTTGATATACGGTGCTCATTAGTATGTCCAAGGACAGGACTACGTAAATAACAGAGCACGATCTACCTTTGCCATCCACGTTTCGAATAAGGGTAGGGTGAGAAATGGGTAGCAAGTCCGTATCGGGTTGAGTCAATAACAAGACCAGGGAGGTATCGGATTGAGTACGGATAATGACAAGACCTGCTCTGAGGCGTTTAGATAAGGGAGGTACAGAATTAAGGCAGTGGCAAACCTGAGGCGTTTGGATACGAGAGGTACAGACAGTGGCAAGACCTGAGGCATTTAGATAAGAGAGGTACAGGCAGTAACAAGACCTGAGGCGTTTGGATAAGAGTGATGCAGGATTAAATCAGTGACAAGACCTGAGGGGCTTGGATACGAAAGGTACCGGCAGTGACAAGACCTAAGGCGTTTGGTTAAGAGAGGTACAGGAAGTGACAAGACCTGAGGCGTTTGGATAACAGAGGTACCCAATACTAGCAGATTTTTTAAAGAAAGGGTTTCGAATACGGCTCAAGACGTCATCGGGTAAATTAATATAGGAAAGGGTTACACAACACGATACGTAGGCTTTTTCATTGGTGGGATGGATATCGGCTGAGATCAATGTCCTGTCTATTCCATACACTGTACAAACGCGACGTGATTTTGTCAAGAATCAGGCGGTCATTAGCTTACGTCATTAACCCCTTCCTTAACAAATTCATCAACCCTTTCAGTTAACCCGTCAACCCTTTCATTTAACCCTTTCAAAAACTTCCATTTAACCCTTTCAAAAACTTTCATTTAACCCTTTCAACCCTTTCACCTAACCCTTGAGAAAGGATTGAGAACAATGTCCTCCAAACTATCATGCCTGATTAAGACTAACGACAATAGTCGTTTGGTCATATAGCACAAATAAAAGCTTCTCTGTTGTTTGGACAAGTTAGCCGAGAGGTTAGCGTCGTTGGTTCTGAACACAAACATACAGGGTTCGAATACGACTCAGGTGAAACGATTTTTTTCAGAAACGACGGCACCAGTGTTGAAGGGGTTAAGGGAAAGGGTTAAGTGGAAGGGTTGAAAGAGTTAAATGAAAGGATTGAAAGGGTCAATGACGTAAGACCGCCCGAAGGTTGGGTTTTCTCACGACTCAAGTGACCCATCTCAACAATCGCAATCTCTACTCACACACACAGATATATATATATATATATATATATATATATATATATATATATATAATACACATACACACACACCTTTTGGGGTTTGAATTAGAGTGCGTAAATGGTTGTAATTAATGTTTTTATAAGCTATAAAAGTGAATAAAACAACCCCTCTTTTTTGAATTTGACGTTTGTGAAATAGGTAGCAAACATTTAATAGTTCTAAATACAATTTGTAGACAATTTGATTTTGAGGAAATTGACGTGAATAAAGTAAAAAATGAAATAAAAACTACTTCCAAAAAATAATTTTAGTAACATTCCAGCCATATTCCGAGTACTCTAAAGTCACTAAATATATATATATATATATATATATATATATATATATATATATACCGCTTGCGCTGGTGCAAGAACCGTGGCTGGTCAGGAACCGTATAAGGGGTCTGACTGCAGCTGGGCGCACCTACGCAAGTGGGGAACATGAGGGGCACAGAGCATGTGTGATAGTCAGAGGACTAGAAGCCACGCTGATTCAAGAATTCTCAACTAAAGACCTTGCGGTGGTTAGAATTCGAGGCAAGGGCGAGGTAAGTGGGAGCAGGGAGTTCATTGTGGCCTCCACTTACTGCGCCCACAATAGAGAATCGCCCCCTGCAGAATTACGTAAGTTAGTTCGGTACTGCAGGGAGAGGAATATAGGAATTTTAGTGGGCTGTGATGCCAATGCTCATAATGAGGTGTGGGGCAGCACAGACACAAATGAGCGAGGCGAGGAGCTCCCTAGCCTTCTTGATTGAAGAAAACCTTGTGGTTTTAAACACAGGTGCCGAGCCAACATTTGTCACTTCAAACAGAAGGGAGGTTCTAGATATCACCTTCTGTAATAGACAAATGGTAAGGTGGGTGCATGACTGGCAGGTTTCGGATGAGCCCTCCATGTCTGATCACCGAATCATCACTGCTACAATGAGGGGAGTGGTTCCCCATGTGGTGTGGTTTAGGAACCCGAGAAGGACAAACTGGGAAGGTTTTAAGTCCTCGGTGAGGAGGCGGATGTCTGACTTCCGTGGTAAATATGGTACATCAAACGAACTGGAAAATACTGAGGCCTACATCAGGACTGCAATTTCCACGTCGTTTGAGGAAAATTGCCCTCTCTCGCGGATAAACACTGGGC
This sequence comes from Prosapia bicincta, assembly GCA_036971475.1. Lineage (NCBI taxonomy): Eukaryota > Metazoa > Arthropoda > Insecta > Hemiptera > Cercopidae > Prosapia > Prosapia bicincta. Next base: position 239,889,928 of record JBAIZL010000005.1, on the reverse strand, counting down.
GTGGTAAGCTCAAGTGGAACAGCGAGTTAGAGGCAAGACGGAAAAAGACTAGAAGGCTCTTTAATAGGGCAAAGAAGAAGAAAATGGCGGAGACCTGGCAGGCATATAAAGACAGCCAGGGTCTCTATAAAAATCTTATTAAAGAGGTTAAACGTGCTTCTTGGGAAAAGTGGTGCTCAGAGACAAGCACACTGAGTGACACTGCTAGACTGTTTAAGGTGTTAGCAGGTGGACCGAGGGGAGAGCTTAAGTTTGTCAAGAAGACTGATGGTAGCTTTACTGACACCCCGGAGGAAACACTGCGTCTGCTTATGAGGAACAGTTTTCCCGATATTAGACCGGTGGGGGACGGTGCTCAAAACCTCCGACATACTGGGCTAAGGGCAGACTGGAATATTTCTGGGCAGGTGATCTCAGCGCAAAAGGTGGGAGAGGCAATTCTGTCTTTTGAGCCTTTTAAAGCGCCTGGATTAGATAACATTACTCCAGCACTACTACAAAATTGCTTGGAGGAAATAATAGGGCCACTGACAGGATTACTCAGAGGCTGTGTTGCCTTGGGTTACACGCCTGGGCAGTGGCTCAAAACGAAGGTTATCTTTATCCCCAAACCAGGGAGGAAAGGTTACACAGAGGTAAAGGACTTCAGACCTATCAGCCTCACATCTTTCTTGTTAAAGACATTGGAAAGGCTGGTGGACTACTATTTGAAGGAGGGACCTTTGAAGCAGTATCCGCTTCATCAGGACCAACACGCCTACCGAACCGGTAGGTCAGTGGAGACTGCGCTGTTGTCGGTCGTAGACTTTATTAAGGGTCAGATCAACAACAAGGGGATATGTATTGGGGCTTTTCTTGATGTGGAGGGGGCTTTTAATAGTACCTCTAGACTGGCCATCAAGAGAGCAGCTATGGATCATGGGATTTCTGATGGAATTATAAATTGGATTATGAGTTCCTTGGAAAACCGGATAAGCACTGCATCCTGGATGGGGTGCACGATAAATGGGATGGTCTCGGAGGGCTGCCCGCAGGGTGGAGTGTTATCCCCTTTGCTGTGGAGCCTTGTCGTGGACGGCCTACTAAGGACACTCAGTGGAATGGGTGTCAAGGTGGTAGGATATGCGGATGACATAGCTATCCTTGTTAGGGGACCATTTGAAGAGGTCCTCAAAGACCTGCTTCAAGAGGCACTTAAGGTAACAGAAGTATGGTGCAGGGAGAATGCACTATGCATTCAAGGAGAGAAATCTGTGGCACTCAACTTCACTAGGCGATATAAAACTAAATCGCTGGAGATGATGGAAGTTGGTAATACTAAAATAAACTACGTTGAGAGTGCTAAATATCTGGGAGTTATTCTGGATAGGAAGCTACTCTGGCGTGAGCATTTGGAGGATAAGTGCAAAAAAGCCATAGCTACGTTCTGGCAATGCAGAGGAGCAATAGGCACGAGATGGGGTTTGGGTCCACGTCAAATGAACTGGATTTATTCCGCCATTGTGGTGCCGAGGTTGGTCTTTGCCTCTATCGTCTGGTGGGACAGGGCACAGAAAGAAACAAGTAAAAGAATGCTGGACCGCGCGCAGGGGCTCTTCCTTAGAGGCATAACTGCTACAAGGAGAAGCACACCATGTGCGGCCATGAGGGTTATGTTGGGTTTTCCATCCTTGAGTCTTCAAATTAGGATGGAGGCATTGAAAACTGCATACCGGCTAAGCTGTACTGGGCAGTGGAAGACAAGTAGCAAACTTCATAAACAGCTATTTGGGGATTCACTGAAGGAGCTCTGGATAGAACCTCAGGATAAGATACTGCCTCTTAAAAGGGAAAAAGGAAACTACAAAATCCTTATTCCTGCAAGAGAGGCATGGGCAGAGTATAGACCCAGACATGGTGAAATCTGGTTCACCGATGGGTCCAAGATGAAGGAAGGAGTGGGAGCAGGATTTAGTGGACCGAGACACCAAGACAGATTTTGTCATAGCCTGGAGGACTACAACTCTGTCTTCCAGGGGGAGGTGCTCGCGATCAAACTATGTGCTGAGGAAATAATAGGGTCTGGCAGGAGGGGCAAGACCATCTGGATTTGCTCGGACAGTCAGGCAGCTCTGAAGGCTTTAGGTAAGGCTAGTACCAGCTCTAGGTTGGTGGCTGAGACTATGGCTTCTTTAGCAGAGCTGAGTAAGCATAATTCACTCAACCTAACCTGGATTCCAGGACATTCTGGCTGGATAGGGAATGAGAGAGCTGACGCCTTAGCAAAACAAGGGTGTATAACCCAAGGACCGTTGCTGAGGGCAGTGGGCATGCCGCCTCGGGAGGGGCGCAAGAGGATCATGGCACATATAGACAGGTTGTGCAGGGAAGAATGGAATGTAACCTTGGGGTGTAACAAATCCAAGGTACTGTGGGGTTACTTAGGAGATGTGTGGGGCAAAGAACTACTCTCCTTAAGTAGACATCAACTCAGAGCTACTGTAGAGCTGGTTACAGGCCATGGGAATCTGAGGGGGTTTCAATACAAAATTGGAAAATCTAGGTCCCCTGTATGCAAGAGATGCGACGAGGACCAAGAGGAAAGCCCAATCCACGTACTCTGTGAGTGTCCTGCTTTGGGAGCTGCAAGGAGAAAGTGGTTTGGCTGGCAGGTATGTACACCAGAGGATATCAGAAGATCTAGCATCAGGTGGGTACTTGATTTATGCAAAGAGGTAGGTATCCACTAAGCTAGTCCTGTGGTAGGGATGGGAAGAGAGTACAAAGGCTACAGCTAAGTGCTCTACACCGATAAGGTCCCTCCGAGTTTTTAGTAATAAAAAAAAAAAAAAAAAAAATATATATATATATATATATATATATATATATATATATAAAGAACATAAGTCAAAATACAAATACATGTATTATAATTGAATTTACAATTCAATGAATAATACAATTTACAATGGAATGTAAATTTAATTATAATTCTTGTATTTGTATTTTGACTTATGTTCTTTATTAATACACAAGAATACATATTGCGGTATTTATATTATATATATATATATATATGTGTGTGTGTGTGTGTGTGTGTGTGTGTGTGTGTGTGTGTGTGTGTGTGTGTGTGTGTGTGTGTGTGTGTGTGTGTGTGTGTGTGTGTGTGTGTGTGTGTGTGTGTGTGTGTGTGTGTGTGTGTGTGTGTGTGTTGTATATGTTTGTAGTAGAATTTATTTACATCAATATGGTCAAAAATATACCTTGCAAGTGTCTCCTTGGAAATATTGCGTTTTCATCACCCATTGTTACTAGTTATTGTACATCGGTTTCACCCTAAATATCTTGCAAGCTATTAAAGATACGATTCTGAGGCCTACATCTTCGCTTTTGCAGTTCAAAACCTACAACTTACCATCATTTACATCCCTTATCTAATAACTAACTGTTTCAGAACTAGGTTATTCGATGTAGAAGTTAAAGTTGGTAAAATTCTCGCTAGCCAGCATTTACTGACCTACGTTATAAAGATTCTTTTAATCTTTTCTGATGCAGAAGTAACATGTATTTCCTGAAAATGTATTTTCTTATCATCTCCTGAACTATTTCCGTATCTTCGTCTCTCTCTTTAACTCTCCGTCGCCCACGACTGCCATTCTAGCTCTTGGTGGGCCACAACGGGCTGCTCTAACTCTCCGTTGTCCACGACGGACCGCTTTAACTACTCGTCGCCCACGACTGCCGCTCAAACTAACTGTCGCCTACGACGGGCTGCTCTAACTATCCTTCACCCACAAAAATGCTGCTCTAACTAACATTTGCCAACGACGTGCCGCTCTAGCTCTCCCATGCCTACGACGTTCTGCTTTAACTAACTGTCGCAAACGACTACCGCTCAAACTAACAGTCGCTTACGACGAGCCACTATAACTACACATTGTCCTCGACTAGCGGTCTAACTAACCGTCGCCCTCGACGAGCCGCTCTAACTACCCGTTCCCCACGACGGGCCGCTCAAACTACCCGTTGCGACGACGAGCCGCTCTAACTACCCATTGCCCACGACTAGCCGCTCTAACTACCCGTTGCCCTCGATGAGGCGCTCTAACTACCCGTTGCCCACGACAGGCCGCTCTAACAACCCATTGTCCACGACTGGCGTTCTAACTAACAGTCGCCCTCGACGGGCTGCTCAAACTACCCGTTGCCCACGACGAGCCGCTTTAACTACATGTCTCCAACGACTGCGGCTCTAACTAACTGTCGCCCACGACTGCGGCTCTAACAAACCGTCGCTCACGACTGCGGCTCTAACTAACCGTCGCTCACGACTGCGGCTCTAACTAACCGTCGCCCACGACTGCGGATCTAACTAACCGTCGCCCGCGACTGCGGCTCTAACTGACCGTCGCACACGACTGCGGCTCTAACTAACTGTCGCCCACGACTGCAGCTCTAACTAACCGTCGCCCAAGACTGCGGCTCTAACTAACCGTCGCCCACGACTGCGGCTCTAACTAACCGTCGCCCACGACTGCGGCTCTAACTGACCGTCGCACACGACTGCGGCTCTAACTGACCGTCGCCCACGACTGCGGCTCTAAATAACCGTCGTCCACGACGGGCAGTTCTTTATCTCCGTCGCCCACGACGGTCTACTACTAGCCGATCAACCGTATCAAAGTAAAAGTTTTCAACCGTATCCGGGCGATAAACGAACGCTGTGCTATCGCATGCCAATATCTGCCAGAGAACACTTCACTGAATTTTTTTTAAACCTAACTCTAGGAGAATAAACCTTTAGGCATTGGTTCCCGGGGAATGAGTTCTATAAAAAATTCTTTTTCTTAGTGAACACATGATAGCATTGTTATAAAAATTTCTTTAAATAAATAAAATTATTACTCAATTTGCACGTTCGTAGAAAACATCGTTTTTATATTTCTAAGAAATCAAAATTCCACAACATCAAAAATTTTAAAATGTGAAACTAGAGACTCCTAATTTATCTTATAATTTTCTTACCCTTTTTATATTTGAATTCAAACTAAATTTTTCAGAAAATTGGTTCACAATTTTTTTCAGCTTGCTAGTTAATATTATTTGAATTTTAACAACACTCTGAAAAAAAAATATACAAGCTCATCTAGACTGTAAAATAATGTACCTAATTTATATATAGTATTAAATTTAAATATAAATATAACTTCTTTTTGTCACTCTGAAATATATTTTAAAATATATAAACAAAATCCCCCGTATTTAATATTTACATTATATCCTTCAATCCTACACAATCCAAATTTAAAACCAACATAAATTAAATCATTTAAATCATAAAAAACCAACACATTTCAAAGCATTAAAATTAATTAAAACCCCTTATATTAAATAATAAAATAAATCATATATGAGAACCAAATTAGATCCTAACTTATAGACATTTTGCAAAACCAACATAAATTCATAACATACAAAAATAATAAAATACAATCACAAAACAAATTAAATCAATTATTTGAATCTCAAACATTTTCAAAAACAGATTTACATTTTTGTGATTTTTTGCAAACTCTTTAACCGTAAAACGTAACACAAATCGATGTTAATTTTACAACAGGTTTTGAAACGTTTTTTAAACGCTCTAGATTACATTTTGGCGAACCACCACTGTCCTTTCTAGCACTGCTTGTCCTTTTCTTATAATATTTCGAAATTTTAAAAATAGCTGAACGGAGTCGATGTTCTTACGCCTTTAATTCTCGAGTCCCGCAAAACATTTTCACTTTGTCCAGCAACACCTCTTCAATCATAATATTTTGAAATATGGTGAGATGTATCAAGCAATTTACGACATCGCTTCCGGACTTTATCATTGTTCTTCAGAGTCGCTGCAGGTTTGTCCAAACACCTTTATTACTCTATATAAGTTTTCATGTAGCATTTTTGGAGGTTTTCCTTCTCTTTATTTATATATTCATTTTTCTAATTGTTCCTCCTCGAATGTCGATGGTCTCTCTAGTGTGGTTTTGACTTTTTCTAACTCTTTAGTTTTATAAAAAAAAACCTTCCTTTTAAAGGCTTTGTCTATTATTCATTTCCATTATTCGGTTCTTCATTATATTCCTATGGCAATAAATTTTGATTTTACTATTTTTTTAAATAAAAAATATCATATTAAAAAAAATGCATTTACAAATGTTTATTGTAACTTTTAAATCTCCAAATTCTGCCCATTGCAGTGTGGTGTGTGTGTATGTGTGTGTGTGTGTGTGTGTGTGTGTGTGTGTGTGTGTGTGTGTGTGTGTGTGTGTGTGTGTGTGTGTGTGTGTGTGTGTGTGTGTGTGTGTGTGTGTGTGTGTGTGTGTGTGTGTGTGTGTGTGTGTGTGTGTGTGTGTGTGTGTGTTGTGTGTGTAAAGAGGGCGGGTAAAGTTGAACAATTTCATTATAACTTTTTGTATACAAATTAAATGATAATGAACCGATAAAGAAATAAAACAATCAAACTGTAGAAAACAGTAGAACCTTTCCAATTCCCATGAAACTATAAAAACATTACAAAAACACTACACAACGAATTTTTAAAAATCAATTGAAAAATAATTCAAGATCGTTGTCGTATCTAGGTTCCTTAAGTGGTATTATTTTAAATAAAGTGATTTGGTATTTATTGTACACCTGAACAAATATAAATAAGATAAGATGTTTGTTTTGTCTTTATAGATACTTTTACTTGACAACTGGAATGCCCACGGGAAATTCCAAACACATATTAATTCCAATTAGCTTATATACAGACAACAGAATAACCTGATAAATGTGTAAACAAAATAATCAAATGCATGTTTAGATTGTTGTTATTGAAATAAACTACTATTATTAAATAAAGGGAACAAATTGTGTAATAACGTAAGACAAGGCTGTAATCTAATCAGTGCTAACGAAAGCAAGCTATAATTGAATGAAAGGAATGTTGCACTGGTATAATATTCAACTTAGTAAAGGTAGAAATAGGTACATTTGTCGAAGATACTATTTCAATATCATCTTACAAAAGGTATTTGAAGAGAGCCCTGCAGTATAGTGAAGTCATATTAAATGAATAAGAACTAGAAACAGACAAATAAAAATCTTTCGTAACCTAAACTCACTAAAATGAAATTGAATTACAAACTCATTAAATCATCCTCTCTAAATATTTATGCAGTATGGATAAATAAGGATGTTATAGATAAAAGCGTCATAATTGATGTTAGAGGGATGATAGTAGGCTGAAAAATAGACCGGAGAAGCAACGACACAGATACAAACGCAATGTAACGATTCGTCTTTACCTTGGGAATTTTTCTTTTCTTAAATATGTTATTTTGCTTATTACAAAATTTTTATTTTTACTTACCGGGGCTTCTAGTTCTACGTCACAGCTCAGGCAGAAACTGTCTGTCTGTGACGGCCTTCCAATCTTGAAGATAGAACTAGGTTACGTACGGAAAAATCATTGAATGTTTAAAAATACAATAATAAACAATTTATTAATTAAGCACAAATTACAAATTGAACAAATGACAACTAATGTATCAATTGATTTATATCAAATTACTGCCAACTATTCTTTACATATAGTAATTACATATTAAGTGTTCAAATTTATGTATCGAGAAGGTAGTAAGTTAGGTGTTCACATTTATTTTAGAAATAATGAACATAGATTAATAAATGAATATACAAAGACGATTTCTACCGTTTATGTGTTAATTAATTATCTGTTAGAATTTAAGTTAGTTAAAATTAAAATACATTTTCTTTATTATACTCAAAAACGTACATGGTTGTGCACACCGCTGTATAACACTATAACATATTTTATTTATCACTGAACATCGCTCTTGCAATAACCGCACCGAAACAAAAAAAAGTACGAACTTTTACTATTTGGAACTCATAAAAAAAGGTTCTGGCTTCTTCTGTAAGTTGTATTAATAAACTGATACCGGCCTTGACATCTTAAATTTTGATTAATGAAAGCTTACAAATTTTCTAAATCATGTCCGAAATTACTATCACGTGTGTCTCGTCCAAAGACTTTTAGTGAAGTGGAGGCAGTTGAATATACGCGCGAAGCTGAGTTCTCATGCAACCCCCACCCTTATTTGTTCTTATATACATTTTTGATTGGTTTGTAGGTATCACCCCACGCTTACGTCATATGGCATGTTCTGGTTAACTTCCTTAACTTACCAACATCTTACGATATTTTACAATTTTGCCCGCTAGGGGCGCCTTAGTTCTTACGATAGATTAACAAGTGTTCCCAAAGAAAAAAAAAAATTTCTTATATATTGGGCCGATCTAATTATAAAATAAAAATTAAATATGTAAATGATTTTATATGTAACACCTAATTATTTAAGAGTGTTACAAGATGATATGATGAATCTGCATGACAAATAGTCAAGGATAAGCCCCAGCCTATAACAAATCATGCAGGGAATTATTATACATAATTATCTCACAATAACCTTTCCTGCTTATAATTGTAATTAATAATAGATAACGAAAATGTATGAAACGTTAGAAACATTCAAGACGTAATCATCTAACGTTAGCTGTTTATATTTTTTCAAAACAGAAATCAATTGATATTTTATTAACCAGTTATTATAATATTACTGTGAAAGAACTTTTAAAAACATTGCGGCTACAATGTTCACCCAATTTTCAAGTTCTACCAACAGTAATTGTGATCTTTGAAAATCCCAAATTTTTTAATATTAGGTGTATTTGTTATAAACCATTAACATTTTCAAATACGTTCATATTAAATATCAAATTTTATTGTTGGTAAATATTTATTAAGGGAATTGGTTTATTTAGCTTTACGCTTTTATGGTTTTCTTGTGTAAACTTCACTAAATTATGCAGTCATTGTGTATAGTCTGTAACAATATCACCCCAGGAGTTTCCATGGATGTTTCTAAGGCATTGAATGAGGCTTCGAACAGTATAATGAAAATAAATGGCTCTCAATAGACTTGGGAAGGTAATTACTGTCGTCAGCTTCTTCAATAAATTTAGATATCACATGTTGGATTAACTTAGATACAATGCTCGTTTTTTTCAATACCTACTGTTAGTTTACACTCTAGCCTAAATACATAGCATATTCAAATTTTCAATCGTTAATGATATACTTTTTACTCGACCACTCAAGTTCAAACACCTTTTTAGAACTTATAGTGGATGACACGATGTAAATACGGGGTTTTCAAATATCAGTTAAATCATAAATTTAATTAATTAATTTTAATAATTAATTTCTCTTTCTACTAACGACGTCTCATAAGTAGGTTACACTATTTTAAAATCCTTGTGATGGACGAGAAACATCTGGTAGTCGTGGGGAATTTGCGTCTGGGTGTAGTGGCAGCACTGCAAAATTCATATCCCCATGCGTCAATCTAAACTAGATCTTCTCCGGTGCACTAACTCCATCAAAGCGCATGCGCGTGACGTCACAGATGGAGGGTTAACTACAGCAGAGGGGGAAGTAGTATACTCCGTAGTGCAGCGGCCAGAATGTCCGATGCAAAGAATCAGGGTAATTGTACAGAATACCAGAATCAAACCTAACCTGGTTAAATAATTGGCTAAATTTATATGTATAAAATTTTAAAGCATAATAATAATATTAAAACTAGGGTAAATAATAGTAAAATGAAGAAAATTAGAAATAACTTTAGACTTAAAAAACATAAATTATAATCAATAAGAAAAATTATCACTTCAAAGTGGATAGCCTAAATTATGTATACAAAAAAGACGGTAATTGTGTAGTATAACAAACACGGCCTAGATGCCGGCTATTAAAATAATTGTAATTAAATATAATCAGGAATAAAGAATGTAAATTAATAAGATGTGAGGAAAGTAAATTAGGCCTAGATAGGGAAAATAGTATTTATGTAAAAGTAAAGATTAAAGGTTAAAAAGTAATAGCCTAGAAATTAGGTTATATTCGAAGCAGTCATATTTGATTCCGGAAAAATCCGCTTAGGGTATTGATTATAAATCTTGTCACTACGAAACGAAAGCGCTACAGTCGAAATTTGGATTAGGAATTTTAAAAAGTAAATTAAATTAAATAAGAAGAAATAAAGTCAAATATGTTATTAAATAAAAGGTAAAAATGGAAAGGACACATCAGAATACAGAAACGCCTTTTACAAAAAGTGAAACTAATCTTAGTTCAGAATTTCCGAACAAACAAAGTCAATTGCCATGGCAACGGCTTTCTGATTGGTCAAAAGTTGAAAAATGGATACTAGGGCGTGGGAAGTTTGAAATTGGAGAAGACGGGCCTCACAAAAGGGACGCTATCCAGAATGGGAATGCATTAGGCTCTCAAGGCGAGCAGACGTGTTTTTGTACCATGCTAATAGGACAAGAAAAAATGTGCTAGAAACAGAGTAAAAAGTGCTACGATGTGATCAGGGGAAGGAAGATATATATGAGCAAGGGCTCATATATACCCAGAACAAAATTACGACCACCAAAATGCAAAATTAAAGAAAATAAGAAGATTAACCGAAATTATGGAGAGACGCCTACCTACCAAGATCCTTGAAGCTGTAATGGGACCGACAGATGACAACATTAATGAAGATAAAAAGATTTCTACAGTACAAGGTTATATAATCAATTTAATTATTTTTTTTTAAATAACATTTTACTTCAAATTATATTAACTTAAATTCAAAATTAAATAAGATGGGAATAACCTAAGGGACTGATTAGTCAACTCTCTTAGGTTACCCAAATTTAAGTAACAAAGATTCAAAATTGACTTTCCATTCCCATCGCTGTGGGAATGTATGGATTAAGTATAAAGATGTATATCTTATATGGCTTTTTCTAAGTAAATTTCTAATGAATAATTTCTAAAGAAGTTAATTGTTCAAGGCCTAGCCTAAAGGCATTAAATAGTAATATTAAGTGTTTGAAAAAGAATCAGATTTTAAAGTATGTTAAATTTAACTGTAACAATCAAAACTATATACAAAATTAATTATGGTAACTTTGATAATTTAAATTATATATAAAATTAATGATAATAAGAAAATTTAAAAACATAGAATGAGATAATAATGTATAATTCAATGGCAAGTTGTATGAAATTTTGAAAAAGTAGTTAGTCAAGAAAATCCTGTTAAATTAAGTAAAAACAATAATAATTAATTTGAACCTTGGAACAAATAAATAAAAAGGTATATTTTCCAATTAGCTGTGTTTTCATTCTAAATAAGATAAGTTCACTAGGTATCCAGGTATAGTCTTTAAATCACAAGTGTCTTTCAAAGATTCCACTACCCGAAAAGGAGCTTGAACAGGGCTTATCGGAGGCTAATTGGTTTTATCAAAAATTCAGGGGTTGGTTCCTCTGAGAGGTTTATTCCTTGAGGCACAGGTCTATGAAACTAGGTTCGTAGTCAATGGATAAACCATTACTTTCTTACTGACTTAGCAATTGATGAAGAGAAAGGGCCATGGTAAGGCAGGAGAAAAAAGGTCGGTAAGAAAAGTATGGCGCCCAACGTTTGAGGCTCGATGCTTACATTGTAACATCGGGTCAACATCAAATAGAGACAGATTTAAATCGACTAAGGAGCCTAGTGAAACAAAATTAATTAAATAGAATTCAATTAAAATTGTAAATAATAATAGGAATCATAAAATGAAAACCAAAGAAGTTCTTTAAATGAAATAAGAGTTAACTAAAATAAAAATGAAATTAAAAAGAACTTAGAATAAATAATAATAATTAAAAGGAAATAATTAAGTAAAATAAAATTCAGTAGGCGTCGGTAGGGCATATTAAGTGAAAAAAAAATAATAATAAAAAAATAATAATAATGTTAGCTATTAATAAAAGTAAATAGAATACATAGGCGTTAGATAGACAAGGTCAAGGGAACACTGAACCGGATCACATCGAGCACAATTATAAATGAATATTTAATTAAATACTCAGTATATAGTAAAAATATAGAAGTAGGAGAAGTTAGTAAGGGAATAAAAGGATAGTTAAATACGAGACTTTAAGATGGCGACAAGACAGAGAAAAGACACAGAACCATCTGAAATGATGGAGTTTTTTAAAAAAAATGATGGAGGAAATATTACCCGGAGAAACAGGGAACATTAAATAAAGGAAAGGCGGAAGACCTAAAGAACAAAAATAAAAAAACAATACAACAGGAAAATAACAATGAAGTACACCAAAATCAAGAGCTGAGAGTTGGTGGACTATCTCTTGATATTCGTGCTGAATTGTTAGAAGAGGACAAGGAGATTGGCGAAGGTAACCAGAAGAAAGAACCATGCCCTGTAATTGACTGTGAGGTAGAAGAGCACTCTATAGAGGTAGAGATTGACACGGGCGCAGACGTGTCAGTCATTCAAGAAAAGGCTTACAACAACCTCAAGTTGCATGGGCTTAAGTTCCTGGAACTACCCATCAACAATGTGGGAGTTGTAACAGCCATTAAGACTGCACAGATAAAGGTTACCCGGCAATGCTTAATTCCCTTAACAATTAAAGGCATAAAAGTGGACTGCATCTTCATAGTGGTCTCCAAACTTCGGTCGGAGATGATTATGGGGTGCAACACACTGTATGACCTAAAGGCACGGATAAACATGGATAGACGCTTTGTGACCTTCGAGATAGAAGGGAAGATGGTGTACCAGGATTTTAAAAATAAAATACAAAAGATAGAGGAAAATAAAGAAGTCCGAAAAATATGTCAGATAACCCAGGGAAAAGAAGATGCATCAACAATAGGGCATCAAAGCAAAAAGGAGGGGTTAATGCGACAGTGCGAGAAGCAGGGGCACTGCCGAATGAATGAAGGAGGAAATGGACAAGAAACAAGTAAAGGGGAAATCTTAAATATAAAAAACGAATATCAAAGAAAAATAAAAAATGAAATAGAGAAAAAATTAAACAAAAACAAAAAATTAAATAACAAAAATGAAAATATAATAAATAAGGAAATTAATTTAAGACCTGAGGGAGTCAATACAGGAGATAAAGAAACAAAGGACATGGAAAGAAGAGCTGCAGCTGAGATTAAGAGCAAAACAAAATATAAACAAGGTAAGGCCGAAATAGTGCCAAAAAGGGGAAATAATGTGAGTGGAAAAATAATAAATAAGAAAATAAATATAAATAAAAATATAAACGTCGCGTCGAAACAATTAAAAGGGGGGAACAACGAGGTTAAAATGAATAACCAACAAGTAGCTCGGAAGCCCATGCCTAAGACTTTAGATTCTGGAAAGATAACCCAAAGGAAAGAAATTGAAATTAAAGAAAGAAAAAAGAAAAACCCATTTACTAGATCAAGAGTTCGAAAGTCAATTAAAATGAGAACCAATCCAAATACGAGAAGAACCTTCATTTCATTACAATTCAAAAACAGAAAAATAAAAGGTAGATTTAAGGAGAATAAGGGAAAGTTAAGAAATTGGAAAAGGAGAAAGAAGAAAAAGAAAGATAAAGCTGGACGGATAATAAGAAAATATTTGAGAATAAACCATTTAGGAATCGAAGAAGAAGAAACAGAAAATAAATGTATATTAGACAAAGAACAGCAAAATCAATTAAACCAGCTAATATTGGAATATGACGATATATTTAGCGAGATACAGGGAAGATCAAATAAATATAAGCATCAATTGAAACTAATAGAGAATAAAACTTTTGTACGAAGGAATTATCCAATTCCAATTAATTACCGTAAACAGGTCCAAGAAGAGATTGAAAGAATGCTCAGATATAACATCATCGAACGCTCAAGAACTCCTTACATCAACCCAATGGTGACAGTAATAAAACCAGACAAGACCATCCGTCTGTGCCTAGACGCTAGGAAGTTGAATGAGATAACTGTGCCGGATTATGAAAGTGCACCCACTATTGACGATATACTAAGGAAAGGTCGCAACAGGCGATATTTTTCAAAAATAGATTTAACGTCAAGTTTCTGGCAAATACCGTTGACTAATGAGTCCAAAAAATATACAGGATTTTTATTTAATAATAAAGTATATAATTTCAAAGTGGTGCCTTTCGGACTCCAAAACTCCCTAGCGGCTCTAGTGAGAACGGTAGATATCACTTTGGGTAAGGAGTTAGAGGAAAATCTTTTAGTGTATGTCGATGATCTGTTGTGTCTATCTGAGACATTCGATGAGCACCTCAGTCACCTGAGGACAATTTTCACCAGATTCAGAGAGGGGAATTTAACCATCAACCCGAAGAAAACATTGTTCTGTCAACAAGAGGTGAAGTTTTTAGGATATATCTTCAGACAAGAAGGGGTCACCACAGACCCAGAGAAGCTACAGGCAATAAAGAATTTCCCAGAACCTAGAAACAAAAAACAACTACAATCGTTTCTAGGTTTTGTAAATTACTATGCACGATTTACAAAGAAACATGCTGAAGAGACTTCACCCTTGTTGAAATTACTAAGAAAAGATCAGCCCTGGATCTGGGATGAATACATGAGTAAAGCCTTCAATAGGGTAAAAGACTTGTTTACGGAATCAGTCACTCTGATGCATCCAATCGAAGGGCAACGTACGTTCCTACAGACAGATGCATGCGATAATGCAATTGCCAGTCAGATTTTCCAGAGAGATGGACAAAGGCAAATGCAAGTAATAGGGTTCGTTAGCCGAACACTTAAGAGTTGTGAGAAGGCATACACTATATGCGAGAAAGAATTATTGGCTATAGTGCATGGCTTGAAAAAATTTCGGCCATTAATAGTGGCAGCGCCACTAACTATCATAACGGATAATAAGGCATTGAAATTTATGAACACGTGCAATTTCACTAATTCACGAATCACTAGATGGATATTGGCGATTCAGGAATATCAACCAACAGTGATACATTGCCCAGGAAAGGAAAACATACCGTGCGACGTCGTGAGTCGGATGTATCAGAATGAGATGGATAATAAGGGAAACAGTCAGAACCGTCAGGTTATAAAAGTAGGACGGTTACAAATAGGATGTGAAGAAACACTAAAAGCAAAGTTTCAAAACATAAAAAACTTACAAAGACAACAACCAGAATTTGAAAAAATTTTTGAAAACGTGACCAAATTTAAGAAATATTCAATACAAGAAGGGATATTGTGTAAAGAAGTCAAAAATAAAATAAAGATAGTAATCCCGGAATCAATAATAAACGAGGTAATTGAGAACATACATCAGATATATGCTCACATAGGGAGAAATAAAATAACGAATATAATGAGCCAGAGCATGTATATAAAGCAAATGAAGAAACGGATATTACAAGTGATAGAAAGATGTCAGATATGTCAGTACGCAAAACCGACAAATAGATACCTCCAAGGATGCACGAAACCAATCGTCTCAAGAGGGCCAGGCGAAATGGTGGCGATAGACCATCTAGGGCCCTTATCAACCAGCGTTGGAGGGGTAAAACATATATTGGTAGTAATAGATAGCTTCTCGAAGTATGTTAAGTTATATGCAGTACGAAGTACCACAACAAGGAGCTCAAAGTTGAAGTTACTGCATTATTTTCAAGCAGTAGGGAAACCAAGCAAGATCCTTACAGATTTTGGAACTGCATTTACATCACGGAAATGGCGTACTTGGATCAGGTGTGAAGGAATCCAACACATACTGAGCCCAGTACGGCACCCGCAGGTGAATTTAGCAGAAAGAGTAAATAGAGAACTGAGAAGGATATTGCGGACCTACTGCTATGATAACCAATCGCACTGGCGGAAGTACCTGTCATACATAGAAGGAGTAATCAATGCTTTACCGCATGAAGCTACTGGATACACACCAGAGCAGATTCAGTTCGGGGTTGATCCGGAATATGTGTGGCAAGGATTTGTACCAGACGTTTGTAAAAATGTAGTAACGGAAACACAACAGCAGCGTGTGCAGAAGGCATACGATAGAATGAGAAGGACAGGAGAGCTCAGGGCTGAGAAATTAAATAGAAAGACGAAGCAGACGGAATTGAAATGTGGGGACAAGGTACTGGTAACAAGGGTAAATAGATCTAACTTGAGCCGTCAAGAAACCGAGAAGATGCTATTAATTTACCAGGGTCCATATGTAGTGGCTAGACGATTGGGGGCAAAAACTTATGAAATAGCAAACTTGGAAACAGGGAAAATAAGGGGGATCTATGACATCAAAGACATAAAGATATTTAAAGAATAAAGGATAATAAGGCAAGGTAAATAAAAAATGATCCATCAGTGACATAGGGAGTAACGGATAAGTAATAAAAATAAAAATGTAAAATAAATCTAAGTAGTAGATTAAAGCAGTAACATAATCCAAATACATAGGACAAATAATATAAAATCAGTATTAAAAGTAAAAGAAAAAGCCATATGTTAAATGAACGGGATTCATTGAATTTATTAAAGTAAATGTTGTGTTAAACAACAATGAATGTGTAATATAAGGATTACAATATACAATACTGTATAGTTAATATAAACTTGAAATAAGATTAAATAAAAAAGAATGTGATTAAGGACAGGAGTAATAAATGAGTAAATAGAATGTGAAGTGACTAATGTGACAATGATATATATGTGAGTGAAAGGGACAGGAGAGTAAATTGTGAACTTTAGTAAAATTAATTAAGTTATGAAGATGAATAGAAATAGTAGATTAATGAAAGGAATATGAAAATTTTAATATAAACTAGTATAAGTGTTAATATTACTTTTCACAAATATGTTATTAATTATGTTTATCTGTTTCAAGGGAGAGAAGAACCAAAATTTTCATATTTTAAAAAGGGGGGAATTTTGCAGCGGCCAGAATGTCCGAATAATTATAATTCCGAATGTCCGAATGTCCTAAATAATAGTAAAATGAAGAAAATTAGAAATAACTTTAGACTTAAAAAACATAAATTATAATCAATAAGAAAAATTATCACTTCAAAGTGGATAGCCTAAATTATGTATACAAAAAAGACGATAATTGTGTAGTATAACAAACTCGGCCTAGATGCCGGCTATTAAAATAATTGTAATTAAATATAATCAGGAATAAAGAATGTAAATTAATAAGATGTGAGGAAAGTAAATTAGGCCTAGATAGGGAAAATAGTATTTATGTAAAAGTAAAGATTAAAGGTTAAAAAGTAATAGCCTAGAAATTAGGTTATATTCGAAGCAGTCATATTTGATTCCGGAAAAATCCGCTTAGGGTATTGATTATAAATCTTGTCACTACGAAACGAAAGCGCTACAGTCGAAATTTGGATTAGGAATTTTAAAAAGTAAATTAAATTAAATAAGAAGAAATAAAGTCAAATATGTTATTAAATAAAAGGTAAAAATGGAAAGGACACATCAGAATACAGAAACGCCTTTTACAAAAAGTGAAACTAATCTTAGTTCAGAATTTCCGAACAAACAAAGTCAATTGCCATGGCAACGGCTTTCTGATTGGTCAAAAGTTGAAAAATGGATACTAGGGCGTGGGAAGTTTGAAATTGGAGAAGACGGGCCTCACAAAAGGGACGCTATCCAGAATGGGAATGCATTAGGCTCTCAAGGCGAGCAGACGTGTTTTTGTACCATGCTAATAGGACAAGAAAAAATGTGCTAGAAACAGAGTAAAAAGTGCTACGATGTGATCAGGGGAAGGAAGATATATATGAGCAAGGGCTCATATATACCCAGAACAAAATTACGACCACCAAAATGCAAAATTAAAGAAAATAAGAAGATTAACCGAAATTATGGAGAGACGCCTACCTACCAAGATCCTTGAAGCTGTAATGGGACCGACAGATGACAACATTAATGAAGATAAAAAGATTTCTACAGTACAAGGTTATATAATCAATTTAATTATTTTTTTTTAAATAACATTTTACTTCAAATTATATTAACTTAAATTCAAAATTAAATAAGATGGGAATAACCTAAGGGACTGATTAGTCAACTCTCTTAGGTTACCCAAATTTAAGTAACAAAGATTCAAAATTGACTTTCCATTCCCATCGCTGTGGGAATGTATGGATTAAGTATAAAGATGTATATCTTATATGGCTTTTTCTAAGTAAATTTCTAATGAATAATTTCTAAAGAAGTTAATTGTTCAAGGCCTAGCCTAAAGGCATTAAATAGTAATATTAAGTGTTTGAAAAAGAATCAGATTTTAAAGTATGTTAAATTTAACTGTAACAATCAAAACTATATACAAAATTAATTATGGTAACTTTGATAATTTAAATTATATATAAAATTAATGATAATAAGAAAATTTAAAAACATAGAATGAGATAATAATGTATAATTCAATGGCAAGTTGTATGAAATTTTGAAAAAGTAGTTAGTCAAGAAAATCCTGTTAAATTAAGTAAAAACAATAATAATTAATTTGAACCTTGGAACAAATAAATAAAAAGGTATATTTTCCAATTAGCTGTGTTTTCATTCTAAATAAGATAAGTTCACTAGGTATCCAGGTATAGTCTTTAAATCACAAGTGTCTTTCAAAGATTCCACTACCCGAAAAGGAGCTTGAACAGGGCTTATCGGAGGCTAATTGGTTTTATCAAAAATTCAGGGGTTGGTTCCTCTGAGAGGTTTATTCCTTGAGGCACAGGTCTATGAAACTAGGTTCGTAGTCAATGGATAAACCATTACTTTCTTACTGACTTAGCAATTGATGAAGAGAAAGGGCCATGGTAAGGCAGGAGAAAAAAGGTCGGTAAGAGTAGGTATACTTGAATAAAGGTAGATATTAATGTTGAATAAAATTATTACCAAACCTATCCTGACTGGATACTTCGTACGTATACTTTGATAAAGGTAGATATTAATGTTGAATAAAATTATTACCAAATCTATCCTGACTGGATACTTCGTACGTATATTTTAATAAAAATAGATATTAATGTTGAATAAAATTATTACCAAATCTATCCTGACTGGATACCTCGTACGTATATTTTAATAAAAATAGATATTAATGTTGAATAAAATTATTACCAAATCTATCCTGACTGGATACTTCGTGCGAAATTTTAATGTAGGTATAAAAGAAAGAAAACTCACTATGTAAAAATTAAATTTAACTTTGCCATTTTTATTCAAAAGACATTTATAAATTTTTTATAATACCTAACCTAACCTAACCTATCACAACAAATACGATTCATTAAAACTAAAATGTTTCAAGAAAAAAATTAAAATGGAAGTTCGGGATTTGAACCCGGAACTTACGACTAGTATGCCTGTACCTTAACCACTAGGCAAAGGATCTCTACTGATATTGTTGATACAGTTTCTCTTATTACATTGTGGCTCATTCTCTCGTTCATAGCTTCCCCTACATTCTCTCCCCTCCCGAGGAACTCAGTTGAAGGTTGCGCATAGAGTTTCTGCACCGGAGAAAGTCTACTGTCAATCTAATGGACAGTCAGGCTTCAGCCACTATAGAGATTACACTTGTTTCTGCCTCCGATTGCGAAGTTCGTGGTGATATTCGTTTTTTAACGATAAGAAAATACATCTGAAATTCATTGCGAGTTGTGAAGTGTTTATGGTGTAGACATTACTTCAAGGCAAATGATTACTTATTGGCACCAGTCATTCACTGAAACGAGAACATTACACTATGAATAAGGAACTTGCCTTCCCTCCACGTCGCGCGCTCTAGCTGTTGTCGAAGAATGTCCGAAGGTCCATTGACACCGATTGGCGCCAAACGTTTGATGAAATCCTTTCTCTACAGCCTTCGAATGTAGAAATAAACGCATGCCCTTCCGACAATCTGTGTCTTTTACAAGACATTTTTTTGCTACACAACAACGCTCGCCCACACGCTCCTTGTCAAACTCAAGACTTGCTTGAAGAGTTTCTATGGGAGTTTTCGGTCATCCGACTTACTTGCACTAAGTGATTTCCACTTTTGTCCGCAACTGAAGCAATAACTTGGAAGAAGACGCCTCCCAAACGATGATGATTTAGTAGCAACTCATTGAAATATGCCTGACCAGTATGACGGCACAGAGGTACGACGCTGGATTGAAAAATGTTCATCTCGGTAATAAAAAGTTATTGAAATAATGCGATTATTTGGGAAAATAGATTTTTTCAATGTACCTTTCAAAATATATGTTTAAATTTAAAAAATTAAAGATTTTACTTTGAAATTAAGTAGTGTAATTTATTTTTGAGCAAACCCACGTATTTGCCACTTAATATTGTAATTACGTCATATGTAGGCCTACACTGTATATACATATTAATACTAATTGCAACTATTCAAAAATAAATTTTAAATTAAATTGTAGTTATATAAAAATAAAACTAAACAATTTATTGGTTAATAATCTATTCATTGTTTTTATTTGAACGCCCCCCATATGAATTCTACCCAATTCCTTATACGGTGCATACATTTTTCGGGAACACTGCAGGTTTCTTCTTTAGTGTAAGTAATTCATTTTAATGAAAATCAGAGTTACATTCAATATCTTGATATTCAAACATGATCCACTACAAGAATAAAATATGTTTGCTTGTAGTGTTACCGAAAGATATCTGTATATATACTGTAATTATATATTGTTGTGTGATTTTTGTGTACTTTTATGAGATTGCTTATAAGTTTCTAATTTTACTGCAACCTGATATAATAATCGTTTCCCCCAACGATTAAATGCTTTTACTATAATTAAAAAGTACTTAACTAAATGAATATGTAATTGCTTACTTGCTGACGCGTTTCAAAACATTCTTTCCTTTTACGAAGCTAATCCTCTACTGGCGGCATTGTGTTAGGTATAATGTAACTCCTCTTTGATTGAAAATAGTAATTCTTTTCAAAGTACATAAACTATTTTTTTTTGTGGTCCAGATTTTAACAATAATAGAATGAATCATCTGCTGTAAAATTTTAGTAATTTAGAGTTTTAAGAAAATTTTTTAATCGTAAAAATGGCGAACTATTTTATATTATTACAGATGTTTGACGATGCCGCTGAGTATAATGACAGCAATTTCATTCCTCGTAGAGTAGCACAGGAAGCTCTAAACGAATACCACAAACACATAAAATACACAGGAAATGACCTTGTTTTAGACGTTGGAAGCGGAAGTGCCAATGTGACGTCACAGATATTGGTGCCATTCATACCCCACTCCAACTTCCGATTGGTATGTATTTAACAATCCTTCCTTATTTTGCAAGAAAAATCTCCGAATTTTGAATACTGATGAGTCTTGTTACCTTCTGTATTTGGCATTGTTGATAGTCCTCTTTTTGTTATCAGTTACATATTCTTCTTGGTAATTCTTCCTGTTTATCATTTCTTTGATCATGGTGTATTCAATCCTGTCAAAAAGAAGCAAATGCTATATGCTATATTTTAAAGGGCTTTTACTCTTTTCTGTCTGTCTGTCTCCTCCAACCTTCAATTCCTTCCATGCATGTATTAGCGTTTGTGATTGTTTTCCTTATTATAGTAATTTCATTTTATTATGCCACTATATGTCTCTTAAATTTGATAAGCATTACTATCTTATAAGAACATATAATTAGGCTTAAGAATTTAATTTGTTTCTTGTATTTTGACGTTTTAACTTGTTTTATATTGCTTCACAAATAACTCATGTAATTTATATTTTGTAACATTATTTTATGCTGTAAAATAATGTTAATATTACAATAGAATTCAGAAAACAAATCGAGATAGTTGTTTACAAATAAATGTTTCAAAAATTGTGAATTAGAATAACATTGTGTACAGGAATAATGGTTGAGATATACGATTTTCAAAAGTCGTTATATCAAATCGGGTAATGTAAGACAACAGCTGATCGAGATGCGAGAGAATAATTGCGCAGGAGGTCGAAAGTCACCAATTGCAGCTCTGAGCAGTCTTCTTGTTCGTTGGACCATGGACGGGGAAGCACCGCTGCAAGATGTAGCAGCATAGCTATTGATTTTTTTAAATGTAAAAGTTTTTCTTTTGTTTTACATTTTAGTATGAAGATGAGTTACATAATATTTCCTTTATTTCTGTTTTATTTTTGATCAGTTAATTCATTACCGTCTCGCCATGATACATAATCGATCCAAACCGAAGAATGATCATCTGAGCCACGTTTTGTCACATGAGTTGCTCTTCAGCTAATTCAATAACTTTTAGTATAATGTTATGTTGATGTCAAAATTTAATTTGTTAAATGAAGCTAAGGACGGCAAAATAGCGTAATTTTCAGAATTTGAATAAATGTGGAAAGCGATTTATAAATCCACGCAATGCAATAAATAGATATTTTAAACTGTTAGAATCAATAGATCCGTTTAATTTATTTTGCAATGTATTGTTTTAATAAAATAATTTCGTTATGGATATCTCATACCTATACCATACATTCTTAAATAATAAACAATGTGCTAAATTTTAACAGGTTAAACGAAATTAAAAACGAGGGTTAAAACTGTGTAAATTTCGTAAATTGTATTTTTCTTTATATGTAACTTATGGACGATCAAATTTAATTTGTATTGTATTTGAAAAAATTTGTAGCGTTTCTATTGAAAGCGCCACTTATAAACAATTTCAGAATGCTCTTGACTTTGCAGGTCGTTTATTAACTATGTAACCTGTAAATGCAATATTCAACATCTAATTCTTTAAAATTAAAAAGCGTTACAATTTAACTATTATTCTTTGTTCCCCCACTTCAGAGAGCTACAATATTTTGTTCCTACATATCAATGGTTTAGAATTCATTTCCATGTGTTATGAAGCTCCACAAATACTCTTTTTTCTACTTTCGCCTCTGCAGTGACTTATAGACTATTTACTAAGCATGGATTGGAGCCTTAGGCAATGGTTACACTGCATGCGTGTTCTGACGAAATTTTAGTAGTCCGAATAGGTCAGAACATGGTTACACTGCTCATGAACTCTGATCAGTTAACCTCTGCACCGACTTACAGACTATTTACTAAGCATGGATTGGAGCCTTAGGCAATGGTTACACTGCATGCGTTTTCTGACGAAATTTTAGTAGTCCGAATAGGTCAGAACATGGTTACACTGCTCATGAACTCTGATCAGTTAACGTCTGCATCCCGGCGACAAAACGAAAGGTGGTAGTAACAGCTTTTATTTATTGGAAATCCCATTGCTGAAGATATTATTAAAAGAAAGTGTAAGAACATAAAAAGTTAATGAATTATTTGCTGCAAGAGAAGACAAAGAGGAGCACCGAATGTTGTTCGAAAATCTTTGTGAAAATTCTAACAAATTTTTTTAGTACTTCAGGATGACACCGGCGACGTTTAAGTATATATGTTAGGGGTTGATGAGAGTATATGAAAGTACTGAAATTTTCCTGACTGAAGAAAGACTCGCTGTAACACTAAGATAGAAAAACGTAAATGCGTATTCAGAAATTTGCAAATAAAATTGTGTAGTAAAAATACAAAATCATGATAGACAAAAACCAGGCATAAAATAAAATCAAGAATCTTCATTGGAAATATGTAAAACTGTACAATAATGTGCTAAGAATTAGTCAAAAAAAATTATATTATTGATATATGGTAAATAAAAAAACAAATAAAATTTTCTATTAAATTAATGTCTCACGATAATCAGTCCAATCGAGAAATAATAATAGACGTAATAGGAAAACATAATAGACAAAAAAATCAAAGAAAATGTATTAAGAGAAACATTCAATGAAAACATGAACTCATGTCTAGACATCAAAGTGTAAGAAATAAGAAGTCAAATATTTTTTTTTTTTTGTTCACGGATTTAAAAGCTTAAAAATGATGGCAGAACTCTTAATCGGGGAGGTTATTTGAAAAGTAAGAAACAAGTTGTATCTAGGCGAGAAGTAATTGGTCAAGCTTTATGGATCAGTGTTGAATCATCATATTTCCAACTGTGAGACGAAGATGCTGTAGAATCCGTGGACATTCTATTTTCATCTCTATTCTCCTCCTGTAGTTCTTTTTCGAAAACCATTTGTTGCAGTTTAGTTCATATCGCCATTTTTCTTTGTTCTGGCACTTTTTTTCAAACACGGAGGTAAGGTCATGAGAAAATAGAAATCTGGGTCTACTGATTCTATTGAGAGAAGATGAATAATTTTGCTGTTTTTTTAAATGAAATATTTACATAAATTACATTTCTTTTTTCATTCTTAGGTGGGTGTTGACATTTTAAAACACATGGTTGATTTTTCAAACGAAAATGTCAAAGACCCAAGGTTAACCTTTCGTGTCCTCGACATTACAGAAAGAGACGAGAATAAAGTGAAATCTGTTTTCACAGAAGAAGAGCTGAGACTTGGATTCAGTGTTGTGTTTTCTTTTTATTGTCTTCATTGGACTCAGGACTATCCGTAAGTAGAAAAAAATTATGAAAACATAGATTATCAATAAGTTATATTAGTGAAATACAATAAAATTCCTAAAAAAATACAAAATATTTATATTTTAACAGATTAAATTAATACAAGCATTTTCTGTTTTTCTAACAACCATTTTTTTAAATTTGATTTCCTGTGTAAATTAATTTTTTTTTTTATATCAATATTTTCAATTGTTGTTTACTCTTAAAATTATTGACTGGTGATTAAAACTGGAGTTACTTTTAAAACTGTTTTTGGTGATTTTAAAACAAATTTCAAAAAAATATTCTTTCACATATTACTCTAGAAAAATACAGAAAGTGCAGCAAGACATAAAGTTATTTACGTTTTGGAGGAATAAGAGCAAAAATAAATCATATTGCCAGCCACCTGAAAAGAATCATAAACGCAATTTTTTTAAAAACTATTATCATTGAAATGATTTCTGTTTAGGTGGGGAAGAAATAAAAACATAAATAACAATCCGAATTTAAAATAAGTTATCTATACTAATATATAAAAATCTAGTGTGTGTGTGTGTGTGTGTGTGTGTGTGTGTTTGTTTGTGTGTGTGTGTGTGTGTGTGTGTGTGTGTGTGTGTGTGTGTGTGTGTGTGTGTGTGTGTGTGTGTGTGTGTGTGTGTGTGTGTGTGTGTGTGTGTGTGTGTGTGTGGTGTGTGTTACTCAATCACGTAAAACTTACTTTACCCATTGAGCGGAAATTTTACATAGACATTCTTAGTGTCCCTGGTTAACACATAGACCTATTTCTTTTTAGGTTTCCGACAGGGCACTGCCCCGCCAGCCTTGAAAACCCCTTAACACTGAATTTTCTATAGGCCCTTACACCATTTAATACTCAACTTGACTTAATCAGCTGATAATCACCTGTAACAGTCCTATTTAAATACATCTAAAAAGCTGATAGTAATTGATTTTTATTCATCTTTCTAGGTTAGTTTACTTTACAAATATTATGTTACAAACAGACGTTTTTCTCTTGGTTTTCAAGACAATAATCAGTAAGTTTATAGTTTAATATATTTATTGGGAACTAATCTATACTATTATATAAGAATCTAATTGTGTCTGTCTACTGTATGTGTATTACTTAATCACGTAAAAACTACTGAACCCATTAAACTGAAATTTGGTATTTATTTCCCGTTCAAACGTGTTCGATTTTAGCGAAAAAGGTATACCAGGCAACGAAAAAAGTCATCAGATATACGAAAAAAATTATGAAAACTCTCGCTCACGCCCCAAAAGTTTACAATTTTGGAAAAATGTAATTCCCACAAACGTGGTGTTAATAGTGCCAATAAAAATGCACATTACCTACCTCCGATAAAATTAATATAAAATTAATATAAAAAAAATTTCTGTAGCTATATTGACAATTATTATTTGTTATTGCCACGGAAGGGTAATTTTATATACCTATGAAGTATCCAGACAGGATGGATTTGGCTGCAATTATAGGCCTACGTTTAACCAAATATACACATTTAATTCTAGAATAGAGATCATGTGACGAAGTATTATTCCGCGGAAGTAGACGTTTAACTAGGTAATGTTGTATACAATTACAACCAAATATAATGACTGGACACTTTACAGGTATATTTTAATATAGGTAAATAGTATTGTATAAAATTACAACCAAATCTATCGTAACTGGATACTTTATAGGGGTAGGCCTATATTTAAAAATATGTATACGTAGTACGGCGAGCTATTAATACTTCCTATTACTCCGCAATGGCTTTTTTATCCAACTTTAACTTAATAAAAATTTCATTAATTTCCCTGAGCGAGAGTTATTATTATAATTTTTTTCATTATTACTTTCTGCGTCGCCCGATATAATGTTTTCCTTATCGAACACGTGGGAACGGGAAATTAATACCTGAAACTTTACATAGACATTCTTAGGCCTATTACACAAAAGGTTTTCCCCTAGGCCTATTTTTATTTATGAATTTTGCCAGGGCACCGACCCACAGACCGTGGAAACTCCCTTAACGGTAGGTTTATAAACTATAGTTTGATATATTTATTGGGATTTAATTTCAGTAAATTAAATTCAACCCAAATAGAAGACAAATTAAATCAATACATATACTCGTCAACCCAGTACGAAGGATAGGTACTCTGCTAGTAGTTTATTAATAATCCTGAAACGAGAGACGAAGTGTAAGAGCTTTTCATCAGGCAGTCCTGTCGGTCAGAGGGCCTATTTTCTTCTTCTTCGGTACAAATCGACAACTTGACAAATAATCCAACTTTAGTTATTGAACTGATTACTTATGTCAAATAAAAAAGCGATAACGACACCTCGCCAACTAAGCCAACAGGTAAGCATTCTTATCTTACTAGAGGTTCAGAAAATGAACCACTAAACTCCTACAATTTACTGGTAGATAAATTTGAAACAAACGTGTATCATGGGCAGTGGATAGGTATTTGGCGGCTTTAAAATACCTGCTTTCCAATTGGCCATACGGAAATATAAATCATTTCTGGTGGCGACATAAAATAACTTACTACTATACAATCTGATCTCTATTAGTTTATAGTCATTATTAATAAATGATCCCTTTTATTTATCTTAAAATGCATATAACCATTTTGATTAGTTCTTAATACCTACTTAATTTTATAAATATTAAAATGATTTCTTTCACGCCATCAAAACAACTTTGGAACGAAAGGGCAGTACTCCTTTATTAGGACCACATGGTTCGCAAGAAAGTATTTTGACCTGTGCTTCGTCTGCCTGCACTACAATAGGTTTAACTTTTGACTTTTATTTTCATAGGCTGAAAAAGCAAACGGGAATTCCCTAGCACTACCGGAAAATGAACTCTTTAGATTAATAGCGAAGTGCAATCATTAGACCATTTAAACACTCATTGTTATATTTGAAATATATAATTTTATATTGATGTACTTCCACTACAACATTACTATATTGCTATATTAAGCGTCACCTTTTTTTTAAAAATATTACAGTTGCAATTAAATTTATTCAGTACATACACGGTTTACCTGTTTATCGTTTTTATAACATGTTCTTACATATCTTCGTTGATTCTGATCCATAACAAAATAATGATTCGTTTACTTAATGATATTTTTAATATATATATATATATATATATATATATATATATATATATATATATATATATATATATATATATATATATATATATACATATTCATTAGGTTAAGAAAACTGTAAGTAAAATATTTGAACTTGTGGGAAATACCGAGCTAGGTTTTAGTCTATTGTCACATCTATCGCCGAAATAAGTTACTGCACACACCTGCAAGTTATAAATATTAAAATAATTCGAAAGAGGTTCATTGTAAGTAAACCAAGATGTGCCTCGTTCACTGGAGAGAAGCTTTACTTGGACATCGAGGGACCATGGAGATTTATGGCTAAGAATCCCTGAGAATGCAGAAAATTACGTACAGAAAAACAACTGCACCTGGGAAGTTTTTCCAAAAGAAAGTGATGGAAGCGTCAATTTTCATAGGCTAGTCACAAGTTGAGCGCCATAAGGGAGCCAATCAAATTTGAAGAGGGGATGAAACCCATACGGGTACGATCCAAGGGACAGAGAAGTCAGTCAATTTTCAGGACTCAAGGAGTCAATTTTCAGTACTCGAAAGGGTCAAGTTGTAGGACTCGAGGGAGAAATATGTTTAGTTTTAGTAAGAAACGTCAAATACAAAGAAAGTAACGTCGCAATGTAAAGTATCAAGTGAGATTAATAAGGAAGATTATTAATTAGAAAGTGAAGTAAAAAGGAGAAATTAAAGGGTAATAAGTGAGATTAAAGCAAGGGAGATTACTAAGTAATGAGTTATATTAAGTGAGGGAGATAGAAAAGTAGTACCAGAAATTAAATAAGGGAGATAACTAAATAGTAAGCGGAATAAATTAGGGAATGAAAGTCAGTTACGGCATTGAAGCATTTCGAGTGATTAAGAAAAGTGAAATTGAAAGGGAAATATTAATAAGTGAATTTGTGTCAAGTGAAGTGAAATAAGGAACCACGCAAGTAATAAGTAATGTATTTATTTTAAATTTAAAGCAAACTCTTTAAAGTAACAAACATTAAGAATCTTTTAAACTTTAGACATTCTTTAAAAAGTAATAATTCATTCAAATATAATTTATCAAACCAAGTGCAGTAACTTATACACGCCCTTAGATCGCTAAAGGAAAGTAAAATTAGAATTGTTTAGAATTAATAGTCAAATAAGAGTCTTGATGCCTATCGGCAAATATTAGAGTTAGTAAAACGAATTATATGAACTACCTATAAATGCAATAATGATCTCAGGATAAAATAAATCTGTTATTATAGAAGCAAGTAGCTGGGTTAATAATTTAATTTCTTAAGAGTCAAAATATCCTATAGACAATCACAAGTAAAGGTACGTTATAATATATATATATATATATATATATATATATATATATATATATATATATATATATATATTGATAAGATTTTGATATACGGGTTTTAATTAAATTTCGAACATCTATAATTTTTCATTTGTCTACATACTAGGTTCAAATAGGCCTTCCAATATAGAGTAAATTACAGTAAGTAAATTGATGTCATTAACTTAATTTAGACAAATTTGTTTGTCACAACCTTGACAAACCAAATTAGAAACCTGTTATGATTGTTAACATCTGTCTACATTGTACTGATGTCAAACAAGTCTTAATTATTTGTAAAGTTTTTAATTACACATTACGTAGCAAAACCATTATGGCCTGTTAACTCATTAGTCGGTATTACTATTTTAAAAAATAATTTTACTCAACATTTTTTAAATAGTTTGGTGTTTAAGATAAATACTTAAAAGATTAACAGAGTTAAGTATAAGAATTTGACAAGGTTCGAAAGAACGGAATAAAATTATCACTCTCAATACTTAAATAAAAATTGAGGTTGAGAAAAAGAATTAAAAAAGGAAGAAAATAGTAGTCACATTTTGGAAATTGTGGTATAAGAATAAATGTAACAGATATTTTGAAGCTTTAAATTAAAACAACAGAGCAGATCTTTGTAACTATGGTGTTGGTTATTTCTTGCATAATCCTTAAAAAAAATGATTTGGTACCAAACCTTTCTTATGTTTTCAGACAGAGTTACAAAAACATATTTTCTCTGATGAGACCTGGAGGACAATTATTTACTTTGAATATGGCGAAATCCACTTTGTGTGATATCTGGGAACATACTCGCAGATTAGAGAAATGGCAGCCTTATTTGAAGGTAGTATAAACCTTCATTTATTATAAGAAAATATTTCACGTATTTAAATTATAATATCTAGTTTTGCATTTATGCCAGGCAGTAAATACATTCATCCCACTAGTATAAGTAAGAAGTCTGCATATTAGACATATAACTTTATAAAATAATATATGTAGTTAATATAACCACTGCACGATTTTATTTTCACTATGCTATTAAAGTGAATACTTTTTATCGCTTTGTATGACAGAGTGTTTTGAAAGGGAGAGAAATTATCTCATACGTTACGCTTAATTCTATCACGAGATATGTCACGAGACGCGCTTCATATTCAACATACATGATTTCATACTACAGCCGATTTTATGTTATAGGTTGTTTTGTAGAACAGCTGTTTTAACACGTAGGTTATTTTTCTTTATTAATCATACATTATTGATTTACTATTTTATTATTAAATATTTTCATTAGTTTTTTTAAATATATTAATATATATATATTTCAACAAATGTTACTACTATTAACTCAATATAATAATGAATTATGTATATGTTTATTACACATCTCCTTGCATTTTTAAAAATTGATTTCAATTAAATTCGTTAAAAAAAGTGTGTAATTTTTAGTAATTTATTAGTAATTTTTCAAAGTCTTTTTAATATTAACAATATTGACAAAATTTTAATAAAATCTCTAATAACTACATTCTTGAAATGATTAATTATTCTTCCATTCTTCATTATTCACTTCTATTAGAAAACCCCACTACTGCACATAAAGTTATTTTATCATAATCATGGATTGTATTATTTTGGAATAGAATGGGTGCAAAACCATTTCACTTTATAGTAGCCGACACTTTAATCACTGCAACTACCATATGGTAGCCTAAATTGGTTTTGTTTACATTTTGTTTTTATAGATTTTTTTACATTTTGGCGTGTATAATCCATATTCATGTAATAAAAAGTAGGTACGTGTTCCGTAATGTGTATTACTGTTTAGCGATAATTCATTTTGGTACCTCCTAATATCAGTACTATGTAAAAATGCCGAAATAAGTCAATTCGGTTCCTGTGTTTGTAGCATTTTTCACTTTTTCCAACAAAGTATTTTTTCCATAATTATTACCAAAAGTATTATTGAATGCTATAGTATTTATTATGTTTTATTTTACTACAGTTTTAAATTGTATTTTGTCACGTTCTGCTATCAAAACTCTTGAGGGTCGCCAAGTATTTTCTTGAGGGGTTATTCTTCTTATACCCCTCTCATTCATGATCATTCTAATGCTTTTCACCCATCGTTTTCTAGGCCTATCTTTTATTCTTCCTCAATAGTATTCAATTCATTATTCAAGAAACATATCTCTTTAAGCACTCTTTTGTTTATTATGGTTAAACTAGAAAAAACTTTTTTATCTATATTTTTAGCTCATTACTATTTTGGATACACCTTCGTCGCTTTGGTCACATCGTGCACTTACCTGAGTATCCATATGCACATCATAAAAACACCTTTTTGTTCTCACTTCCACAACATATTGTTGTATTTACTCAAATGGAGGTATATTTAACACGTTTGTTAAATGCCACGTTAGTGTAAACAAATTATGTAGAAAGTTTACAGTGGTCTGAATAAAATACTTGAATACCACTGTAGGCAAATAATTACATTGTTGCTACTGGGAGATTATGTAAAGACTTTCGTAACCGAAGAGTGAAGTCTAGATACCAAAGTAAATATTAATATTAAAGGTAAAACAAATAGTTTTGTAAGTGTATCAAACAATGAAGCTCAAAGCCATGGAAATATAGATAAGTATCCTAGATAAAGTTGGCATAAATAAAATATTCAAAAAGGGGAAACCGTGATAGAATAATATCTGAATTAGACAGTTTCTTCAAAGGAATTTAATATCAGATACTTTAAAATACAAAGTGTAAGTCAATAATAATTGTAAAAGTGTTTAGATATAAACTATATGTCAATAATCTAGCAGGTGGAATAATCTGGTGAATAAAATAAGAGCAGTGTAAATATCGAGTAAGACAGACGTACCTTGATCATACTGATATATTTTACTGAGTGGGAAAAGAGCTGGAAGTAGTGCACATCCTATTTATATATGTGGAAAATTCTTCAATGTCTTCTATAACAGTGCATTATATAAGGCCCTAATAAGCCTAAAATAAGATTTAGCTGTGTAAAATTGTTTCATAATCTATTTCAAGGATCCATAAGTCAAGTAAAAATGGCGAACAGCTCTTATAATAATTTCAGTATACGAAGCCAGACAAGCAGAATCCAAATCACGCTTATGAAAAGATTTGGAATAAACTTAGCAAAGGATATTTGGACATCAATGAATTTAGGACCTATACTTTCATGACTTTTATATATAAACTTTTAAATTAATGAATAAAACGTAATTTCCTTATATGGAACTGAACTAATGCAAACGTGACCCCATTACATCGATGAAAACCCACTTAGAACTATTATATTTTTTAAATATACAGGCAAAGTGAATAGAGCTTGTGAGGAGGAATTTTGTTTCATAATTAATTATAAAGTGAGAAATGGTAAATAACTTGAAACTTGTTTGCGGTAACCGGGATTTATACGCACCGGATATTCTACTTGCACATACAAAATTGAATCAAATCTGATTTGACTGGATTTAAAGATTTAACAGGATCCCATCTAGACATAACCATGAAGATAAAATTGTTTGTATACTTAACATTAAACCTGTTCGTTATATATGATATGGAATTAGTAGCAACATAGGTTTACATAGTAGCAACATGGGTTTACATAGTAGAAACATGGGTTTACATAGTAGCAACATAGGTTTACATAGTGGCAACATAGGTTTACATAGTAGCAACATAGGTTTACATAGTGGCAACATAGGTTTACATAGTAGCAACATAGGTTTACATAGTAGCAACATAGGTTTACATAGTAGCAACATAGGTTTACATAGTGGCAACATAGGTTTACATAGTAGCAACATAGGTTTACATAGTGGCAACATAGGTTTACAAGGTGGCAACATAGGTTTACATAGTAGCAACATAGGTTTACATAGTAGCAACATGTGTTTACATAGTGGCAACATAGGTTTACATAGTTGCAACATAGGTTTACATAGTGGCAACATAGGTTTACATAGTGGCAACATAGGTTTATATAGTAGCAACATAGGTTTACATAGTGGCAACATAGGTTTACATAGTGGCAACATAGGTTTACATAGTAGCAACATAGGTTTACATAGTAGCAACATGGGTTTACATAGTAGCAACATAGGTTTACATAGTAGCAACATGGGTTTACATAGTAGCAACATAGTTATACATAGTAGCAACATAGGTTTACATAGTAGCAACATAGGTTTACATAGTAGCAACTTAGGTTTACATAGTAGCAACATAGGTTTACATAGTAGCAACATAGGTTTACATAGTAGCAACATGGGTTTACATAGTAGCAACATAGTTATACATAGTATCAACATAGGTTTACATAGTAGCAACATAGGTTTACATAGTAGCAACTTAGGTTTACATAGTAGCAACATAGGTTTACATAGTAGCAACATAGGTTTACATAGTAGCAACATACTTATACATAGTAGCAACAAAGGTTTACATAGTAGCAACATAGGTTTACATAGTAGCAACATAGGTTTACATAGTAGAAACATGGGTTTACATAGTAGCAACATAGGTTTACATAGTGGCAACATAGGTTTACATAGTAGCAACATAGGTTTACATAGTAGCAACATAGGTTTACATAGTAGCAACATATGTTTACAAAGTAGCAACATAGGTTTACATAGTAGCAACATAGGTTTACATAGTAGCAACATAGGTATACATAGTAGCAACATAGGTTTACATAGTGGCAACATAGGTTTACATAGTAGCAACATAGGTATACATAGTAGCAACATAGGTTTACATAGTGGCAACATAGGTTTACATAGTAGCAACATAGGTTTACATAGTGGCAACATAGGTTTACATAGTGGCAACATAGGTTTTCATAGTAGCAACATAGGTTTACATAGTGGCAACATAGGTTTACATAGTGGCAACATAGGTTTACATAGTGGAAACATAGGTTTACATAGTAGCAACATAGGTTTACATAGTAGCAACATGGGTTTACATAGTAGCAACATAGTTATACATAGTAGCAACATAGGTTTACATAGTAGCAACATAGGTTTACATAGTAGCAACTTAGGTTTACATAGTAGCAACATAGGTTTACATAGTAGCAACATAGGTTTACATAGTAGCAACATAGGTTTACATAGTAGCAACATGGGTTTACATAGTAGCAACATGGGTTTACATAGTAGAAACATGGGTTTACATAGTAGCAACATAGGTTTACATAGTGGCAACATAGGTTTACATAGTAGCAACATAGGTTTACATAGTAGCAACATAGGTTTGCATAGTAGCAACATATGTTTACATTCAACAGCATCATTACCTTCAACTGACATTCATTACTTTTTTAAATATTCAATGAGAAATAAAATTTGTGTTTGAAAATATTTTGTTGCAGATGAAACATTTTCTGAGAAAAATGCATGGAATATAATTTGTTATCCCAAGAACTTAGGACCATTTTCTAAAAACTGGCAACCATAGATTGCTAATCCCATGGTCTGTAAATGGCAGAAATTGCTTTCGTTTATATTAGCCAATGCCATTCATCTTGAAACCATTGCCCACCTTATTAACACTACAAACCAAACGTGTGAAAAAATAATTTTAATAAATAGCGCTCATACATGAGGCAGCAAAGTTTAAAATTTGGAAAACTACTGCGAGGAAAGGAATATAATGAAAAAATTTAAATCTTGAAATCCATTAATTATTTTAAATAAACCCCAATAATAAATAAAATTCAATTCATTTTATATTTGAACCAAAATATGTTGAACTTTTAATTTATTTAACTTCAGTTAATAATTGTTTAAATACTTCCATAGTACAATATTGGTTTCTAGTTCTTAAAAATTACCTTTCTACTACATTCATGTTAATAAAAATAACATAAATTATAAAGCCAAAGGAATTAATCGTGATTTTGAATTAAATATACCAAAAGCCATTAGCTTTCTTGTGTAAAGTGATTACACATTTACTAAAACCTATTTTAAACAAGTATCTATTTTCTTCCAGGATGTCCCTGCTTTTATGTTTCCCTATCACGACAGTGAAGATCCAGTCAAGCAGTGTACCGACATGTTGAAGGAAATAGGATTTATAGACATAATTTGTTACCATGAACCTAGGGAGCAGGTGCCTAAAGACCACAATCTACCAATGAGAAGTAAGTAAACGAACTATGTAGTTTATTTTCGAAAACCAACAACATTTTAGAAAAATACAGAATATGTGCCAATACAAATATTTCACTGCAACTAATATGGAATTACATAAAGTTAATAATTTCAAGATTTTACTTAGACAGAAATATAACTTTTGAAAACATAATGCTCTATCGCCCGCATATTGTTATTAGATAAAGAATATTTCATTTTATAATACTCAGCTACAACGCATACATGTATTTTGCATTGTTTTATTGTAAAATACATTCTTCATTACATTTATTGTGTTTTCAAGAGTGTCTTGTTAAAAATAATTAATTTCATTTCATTATATTAAGAAGAAGTAAAAATTAATTGTCTGTGAAACAACTGTGAAGAGGAAAGTATATACACAGATGTAACGTAGTAAAATACAGGGGCAGTCAATAAGTAACACGATACACAGTTCAGTACAACAAAAGCTAAATTTATAGTTTACAATAGAAAAGATAGAATTTTGATCAATGAATAAAGAACATTTTGAGTAAAGACGTCTACACTAAAAAAGATTGTGAAGTGTTTAGTTACAATGCAATCCGTTATCATTCTAGGTAAGTGTTTATCAGGCAAACCCAGAAATAAGCGTATTCTGGTTCATAGATAACTAATGTCTAGGAATAAAAACTCATGGGTTCAATTATTTAAGGCGAAATCATTCTAATGAAAAGAATTTTTTATCAGGAGTATGTTTGGCAAAATATAACTCTCAACAAACACTTCTTAGCAATTAATGATGCCATAATAGAAATAAAGGATACGTAATATAAAGTAGAGTAATCCTTTATATTCCATACGAGGGAGTTTTATCCCTTACCTTACCTATATTCTGTCACATCCTTTGAAGAGATTGTAGTCACCTGGCTGGTCGCTTTAGAACTAAAGGAAATTAGGGACTTAAGGGCAATAGGCAATGGATGCAGATGGCATAATTAATATTCCAGTATTATTGTGTAATCAAGCGTTCCTTGAATCAGTTAAATATGAAGTAAACACCGCCTTAGACATATAAAACTTTCATTACCTTTTAAGGATAGTAAATGATATTTATTTTGTTTAGTATTCATTCAAGCGTTTTTTTTCTTTGCTTGTTTATAATTAAAATATCAAGTCATTTATATTTAATATTAACTACAAAAATATAACTTTGAGGTTTTTTAGTGTTTCAAACGGTAGGGTCTTAAGTAAAAATGTAGGTTGTATCATGATTACGCTGAGGAACGAAAGTAATATATTTTAACACATATGTTAACAGAGATTTAAACACAGATGTAAACAAATAAGCAACAATGTTTACACCTGAGGGGAAAGTGCGCTAAAAATTTGGTTACTTATGCTGACAAAATTTTAAAACATAATTACAGGTTGCCTTACGACATCAAAACCTTTAGAGATCCGTAAAAGATGGCTAAAATTTACTAAAGAGTTTTATAAGCCCATTTGTAATTAATTTTCAAGTTTATTTAAACAATTTTTAAACTGATGGAGATTTTCCTGAAACTTTAAAAGCTTATTTTTAACCTTTAAAGTCTTTTAGATGGTTTAAGAAAAATATCATGAAATATATAACACTCTCGAGTAAAGGAAAACATTTTGTAAAAGAAAAACTATTCTAGAATCACTGCACCATCATGACTGATAGAAACTAAGGAGGGGAAATAAGACCTCCCTTGTGATAAATTAAACTATGATCCACATGGTGTTTAGTTGATTACAAATATATCCCTCCTGGCATGAATGATATCCTTTTTGAAAAGTGATTCTGGATTATTTTGTCACACTTTAAAATATTTGGTTACATAGTGACTATTTACCAGGATTTATATTTTGTTTCAAATTCTTGAAAAGTTTCGGTGAGGAAGGTTAGATTTAAGTGTTTTTGTTTACTTTTCTTTTATTTGTGTCGTGTTGTGTTGCATGTTTATTGTGAATGCTATAATGAAACATTTTTAAATTTCAGTAGTTTTTTCTTAATAAATTCCTTTTTTTGAATTTTTTAATTAGGTTATCTATTTCTGTGCTTTATGTTTTTAAGGATGTTGATTTATTTGTTGCTGTTTTCAGTAGATATTGCTTCGTTTATTCTATGACACTTTGTTCTTAAAGACAGGGTTTTTATAATGTTTCAGTGGGCGATTTGAAGTGTTATATTGTCTGTCAATTTTCATTGTAAACATGGAGGACCTGTGGATGTTAGGTGAAGTGAAGCTTTCAGTGTTTTGTTTGTGTGCGAGGTGTTTGTCACATTGACGGGTATTGCCCCTATAAAGATGTCAACGTATCTGTGGCAGCAGAGATCTGTTTAAAATGCGTACCGTACCTGTGTAGGTCCGTTACAAATAATATGTGTTTCAACAATAAGTCTAAATCCATAATCCTAATAATAATTGCAGTAAACACACACCCGAAGAACAAAGTGAAAACTTGAACTGTTTTATTTTATTTTACTTTAAAACTATTGTTAACTATATATTAGATAATGGACTGAAGAGAAAAGTTATAAACATCGAGTAAGTAGGTTACTGTGTAAACCAAGGTTTTTTGTAATGTCTTTAGTTAATTTAAACAAATTCTTTATTCACACACAAATTATTATTTATATTTTAAAAAGACTTACCAGGGCAATTGTTTACATTAGCAATTGTATCTAACGATTTGACATTGGGAGTCTGGATGTCTATCCAAATCGGTCTGAAGAAAGATAGGTTACAATGAGGTTAGGTTTACATTAAAGGTTGCATAGGTTACAGTTCACGTTTAAATTTTCAAAAGATATAATTAAACAATATTCATTAAAAAATTACAATAAAAACCTTAAAAAATATTATTTTAAATTAACAAAAAAGGTTATATTTTTTAAAAATTATTTCGTTAGACAACACTTTTTGAATATTTACTAATTTTTTAAAATTACTTTAAAAAAATAATTTAGAACATACCTTGGCAATTACTTTAACCTTGGGTTATTTACAAAACCGAAACATTACATGACTTTAAGCTTTCAATACATTTAAATTATAAAAACTTAAATACAGGCTACATATTAAATTTTACAAAACTCCTTTTAACTTGTCATTATTTCATTTTGAGTATGATATGGTTAAAAATTTTAATAAGCCAACTGACGATAATTGCAACCTAGCTGCCTCTCTACGATGAAAGCAAGCTCAGAACAGACTAAGACAATAAAATCCTCCCTCACAACAGAATCCCGCTAGGTCAACAGAATCACTTTCAAAATTGAGGGTTTCGATTGGTTAGCAATATTATTAATATAAATTCTTACACAAACTCTGCCCAATGAGCTTTTCAGAAACAAAAATTTTCTTTAAAATTTCGGAAGACTTTAAGTTAGCTAAAACTAAACAAATTTTTATGAAACATGCTAAATTATTGACCATTTTTTTAACATGTTGCTAATGCTATATTTGATTATATAGTTTCTTTTTAGATTTTAGAAATAAAATATTTTCAATTCACATATCTTACGAACTGCTATATAATGCATACAACATAATTAGGTTTTAAAAAATGATATAAAAATATAAACGGAGAAGTTATTGTTAAATTAGAATATATCTAGAGTACAAAATAAAAAAATATATTTATTAAGGGCACCATTTTAATCTGAAACAGAAAAACTGGTTGAAATTTAGGTATAAATTGACCAAATACTATTCAACTTAAATGTTTTTTTCCACAAATGTTACTTAAGAATATAATCTAAACAAGAAACAGATTATTTGAAGTAGCCTACTGGAAATAAAATTGGTTAGAACTTATTTAGATTATCTTGTTGAACACAAATTCTAACCGCACTTTATAAACATTACTTCCTATGGAATATGAAACTTCATTAAGCTTCTACGTTACATACATTACTAGAAAATATCACAAAATATCTGTTTATAATAGGTTTGGTTATAAAAAGTCCAAACGTAAAACGAATAATTTTAAAATTTAATTATTTCTGTTTCATTTCTGGGCGTACATGTATAAACATCAATTTGATATAAAGGGATTTTAGTCAAATTAGCAGTGACGAAAGTCTGTACAATGAGGTAAGTCAGCTATTTTGCGTTAAAGTATTTAGTTTTATAGTTGAAGCATTTACCGATTTCAGTGTTACATATTTTTATTTTTTTTTATTTCTAAAATGATCCTAACCGGATACTTTGTAGATATACTGTGATAAATACCCATACGTTTGTAGAGATGTTGTAACTATTTTTTTTTAAAACTCTCTTAAAACAAAAATAAAATCAAATAGAACAGCCAATTCCATTCTTAGTTCCCATTATTGCTACACGATAGCAGCACTCCCCAGGTCTGTATAGTAATTACAAGTATAACGTACTCGGAACGACCGGCCTTGCTTAGATAAGCCACCTCGTCTCTTGCGTGAGAATGAACCACTTCTAAATACTGTATACTGTATTTCCATCTCTAAAAACGATTCAAGACATGCCACCTTTAAGAACTTAGGTACAATAAAAAATATTACAATAATTGTAAATTAATTCACTGAATTGTAAACTGAATATTACTCATACGCCACTTTTTATAGATCGATCAACTTTTAAAATAATTTTAGAGAATAAATGCAAGTTTGGGGCTATATTGCAAGTTTTGGAGATATATTACAATTTTTGGGGATATATTGA
Source organism: Prosapia bicincta (assembly GCA_036971475.1). NCBI lineage: Eukaryota > Metazoa > Arthropoda > Insecta > Hemiptera > Cercopidae > Prosapia > Prosapia bicincta. The sequence continues at coordinate 239,850,106 of JBAIZL010000005.1, read as the reverse complement.
AGGTTTTGAGTATATATTACAGGTTTGGGGATAGATTACATGGTTGGGGACATATTACAAGTTTGGGGATGAATTGCAAGTTTTGGGGCCATATTGCAAGTTTTGGAGATATATTAAAAGCTTGGGGATATATTGTAAGTTTTGGGGATATATTACAAGTAGTTTGGAATATATTACAAATTTGGGGCAATGAATAGAAGTATTTAAGTTGAGTTTTGGAATAAACGGATTCAAGTTGATATTCTAATAATGGCCAGGATAGAGGTTTTGAACGGGACGTTTTAGTTTAAGGAACAGAGTCGATCACTAACCCTGAAAAGGGGGATGGGGGTTACAATATAATGAGGTAAAAGAAACGTTTGTTTTAAACTGTTTTTTCTGTGTTTCTATATTCAGCGTAAGTTTAAAATTCCAACCTGTGTTTATGGTTTATGGTGTTTATGACTCCGACAATTGGAGTCATCTGGTTTTTGGTTAAAATGTATATTTTAGTAACGTAATTGAAAAGGGAGGTTGAGTAGTATTCGGTTAAGTATTACGGATACATGATATATCCTTCATGTATGTATAGTGGTTTAAATTCAATACATCTTAGTTACAGAATATTCATAAACATCTTTATTTCCAGAAATAATGCGTTACATTAATCCGTATGCACATCTGATACCGCAGCACCTCCAGTCGGAATATATGGACGACGTAATGAGTGTGTATGGACTGAAGCCTGAAGTACCCAACAACAGACTCATTGTTATTGCAACTAAACCTAAGATGTAATTATGGCTGTAAAATAGTTTTAAAAAAACAACTGAGCATCTTTTCTTTATATCTTTCTTTTTATTTGTGACAGTTGAGAACATTGTAAATTAAAATTATTGTCATTCAGAGAAAATCCCAAAAATGTACACCCTATCCGATGTTAGTATCCAAACATTCCATCCAATCAGAGCAAATGATAATCCGTTTCTGTTATACTAGATTTTAGGACTTTCAATTGTTTGGTTGTGCATGCTGAGGGTTTTTTATGTACACTTAATTATAATTTACTTGACAAAAAATATATTTTTCATTAGAGTAAAACAATTGATAAAATAGAACATACAATTGTGTTCAGTTATTTGCTGATTTACTTGTATAATGAAATCCAATATCCATCCAACTTGTCTGCTATAGTGTAAAAATAGATTAGGCTAGGCACTGATTGCCAGTAAGGAGGCAAAATTCCTGTGTAACTACCTAATAGTTTGCATTTTTTTAAATTAAAACTTTATTAAAGGGTTTTTGCACATTTTGTTGCTTCAACTATAACGTGTTTATATTGTTTTTATTAATAGGAAATGTACACAAACTACTATTTTGGAAATCAATCAAATGCAGTCTACTAAGGTATAATGTGATTTCATCTGCAGAGTAAATTATTGACGTCATAGTGGTTAACGATGATTATGATAATGATGATGATGATGATGATGATGATGATGATGATGATGATGATGATGATGATGATGATGATGATGATGATGTGTGTATGTGTGTGTGTGTGTGTGTGTGTGTGTGTGTGTGTGTGTGTGTGTGTGTGTGTGTGTGTGTGTGTGTTTTGCCGCGGCCAAACCTTTCTTATTACACATCTAGGGAGCAGAAACCTTGTCCCCGAATTTCACGCTCCACGACCTACCTATTTGTGCCTGGTGATGATGGACACTGTAGGGCCAAAACGCTCTAGTACAGCCGCGGTTAAAATATGATCGCACCCGACTTACCAAATCCTGGTACCCGTGGTGTGTCGAGCGTGATCTGCCAGTGAATGAATTCCTGGACTTTGTTTTTCAAAAACCAACCATTTGTTTAAACATATTTTATACTTTTGATTCACTAAAATTTTATCTATAACTTTCTTATGGCTTTAATTTAATTAATTAGTTTTTTTACTGGTTGCTGGTTGGAAAAATTTCATACAATTTTAATTACTACTTTTACCACAGGTTATGTTTAATAATTTTGAAACAATTTTCGTTTGTTCTTACTTGTGTTTTAATAGCTTTTAAAAATTAAAATATAAATTAAGATTTCCATTTCTCTTACATTATATAATTTTCTACGTTAAATTGCTTTAAATCTTTGTTATTTGTATTTCTAGTAATTTTATATGCAATTCTTTACACTTGGTATTAATTTAAATTTCTTATCAAATTCTTAATTGTTTGTAAGACTGATCTTAGCATCAAGTTTAACAGTTGATTGAATTATACATGAATTTATGTAAAACGTTAATTTTCTAATTTTTCATCTTAAGATAATAGAACTTGTTGCTTAATATTTCATCTTATTTTCAATTCATTATCAATGATGTTAATACAGTTCAAGAATTAGTCATTTGTTTATATATTCTTTAAATTATTAATTTTCAATAAGAGAATAATTTTTTACATTTTTTGAAATTTTATTACATGAATTTACAAAAATTTTCACTATATTTAATAAATGGTTAATGATATTAAAATTAAGACTTTCCACAAAAACTCTCACTGGGATGGCTGTGATCGTCATGGTTTTGCTGGAGTTTTCTTTCTGCATACATAGTCACCGATCGATTTTAGAGCCGTATTATTACATCTTACGCTGTTAAAAAATTGTATATCTTTTCGCGGGTGTTCGACAGCAGGTCATCTTCACGTCCATCTGGGCTTGGTGTGGTATTCAGCCACGGAACAGCATCATCGATTCTGTTTCTTGATCTCTAACAGAACACGTCCGTCGTCCACTAAAGCCGATTGCTGAGTCCCCAATATTCCTCGCTAGCGGGCTCACCCCTTCCTGCTACCTGGTTTATCGGTTGTACAAGACCTGTTTGGACTTGTATGATAGTGTCTTAATTTACCTTCCTGAATTAGATTTTTGTACGTTTTTTCGCCGAGGCTTTATATATGTCACTTCTGATATGGTGTAATACATTGATATTTTTTGACACCATATTCTTTTTTACAATTCAAGAAGTTGTTACAAACTTGAATCACAGTTCTAGCCCTTTCCAATCGTAAGTTGTGTCTTTAAATCACTTGAAAACAATATATATCCGCACTGAACACTTTTCAAAGTCTTTAAGAATTTATTTAACCATTTATTAATTACATTGTTTAAGACTTTTGTTAATAAATTTGCTACTTTACAATAATTTGTGTCTTTATTAATTTCTTTCTTCTTATCATAAAACAATTCTCTTCTACTTTAAGTTTTATAATTTTATTTTCATATTTTATTTTTATGTTTTGGTTTGTTACAAATAACAAAAATTTATTTTATATTAAATCTTACAAGCTAGAAGAAATAATTAATTTCCTGCATTTGCTCCGTTTTGTGCACAAAGTCGACCTGATCGGGCCGGCCTTGTTTACTTATACAGATAACAACGTTGCTAGCCCGCAGCGTTTCATAGCAGCGACGTCATTTCTAAACTTGCATAATTTAATATTTTTAAAAGATTTTGCCACAAACAAAATCTTTCCTTTTGAGACTTTTTGGGCGTCTCAAATTTCCCCGCTTTAAAAAGAAAATATAATTATTTTGTTCTTTCTTGTATTCTTATTCTAGTTACAAAAAATTATTACATTTTATTTTAATCTATTTACACCTGTCCTTGGCACCTTTTCTTTTGTGTCCTTAGAAGTTCCAGAGTACACTGCTTCTGTAACTCAATTTTAACATTTTAATAAATATACATTTCGCGACTTAATGGTTTTCCCTTATTTCTTTCTTGGTTTCTTTTTATCACTAGCACTAGTGACAAGTCTTCATTTTAATTTCTTTTCTTTTTCTTAATTTTCATTACTTGGTCAAATTTATAAACAATGACTTCACAAATTTTATTTTATTAATTTTGCTTTTGCATAAATTAGTTTTCTAGTGGTATCTTTCTTACATTTCAACAACACATTTTTTTTATACAACAATTTTCATTTATTAATATTTTCAATAACATAATGTACTAACAGGTATTTTAATCTAAACATTTATTTTCATTACATAATACAAAATATGAATTCAATTTTTCGCGTTCCAGATTAAAGTTTATATTTCAAACAAAATCTTTTTTTATAAATCCAGTAACCATAAAATTTTATAAACATCTGTTTTGCAGTTATTTTGAGCGCAGGTCACTGTACTTTCGATAATACTTCGTAGCATCAGTCGTTTGTAATTTTGTGTACTTTACTTTCCGTTTCACCTGTAATTATTTGTTTACGATCGAACGTCCACCGTAGCAATTCTATCAGAGTTTATTTCAAACATTTAGTTTGTTAATCAAAGTTTAATTCTTTTATATTGAATTTGGCAGTGTTGTCCCTCCGTTTTTGTTATTTCCTTATCTACTTTGAAGATTGTATTATGATTTTATTTCTGAAGTTAATCTTTCTACTGATAATTTACAATCGCGGACTGCCCCGGCTAACATATTTTTTCTTGTTTGCAATGGCTTGTTCCTTCGTCATTATACCTGGCTAGATAAGCATTTTTATTTTAATGTTAAACATACAATGTTGACTCAGTTTAATGATTTCATGAAACCTTTTATTCACTTTGTTTATCAAATATCCGTTGTCCTTCAAATAAACTACAAACATGCTTTTCTTGTTTGATTCTGTTTTCTACAAGTTTTGTTTTGCTATCCTGCTAGATAAGCTTTACTAGTAGGCCTTTGCCTTTATAATTTATGAATTTACAACAAGCAATGTTTGATTTATTCGATAAACTCTTGCAATCTTTTTATGTAGTGATTTCTTAAAATAATCTGTAAATGTTTACATTTATTATTCTTTACTTTTTAGACAATTTCAAATATTATTTACAATACATTTAAGTCAAATATTTTTTAATTTCTCGTACATCGTATATGCCCCTAACTCTTTCTGTAACTATATTAGCCACCTCATATGTCCTATCACCCAATTCCCTGGTGATTTTATATGGTCCTTGATATAAAAGAAGCAGCTTCTGTGTTTCCCTTTTTAATATATTTGAGCGATTATGTCCGGCAATAAGCACTATATCTCCAGGTTCAATGATTTCTTCTCGTATATGAATATTTTTCTTTTCCGCCCTTTTCTCTCCCGTTCTTCTTATCCTATCGAATACAATCTGCAATCTCTCTCTGTGTGTTGTTCTGTCGAGGTTTTTACAACCCTCAGGAATAAATTCTTCCCATAGAATTTAAGCCTAAATAGTCTATTGCAACCATTTCCCCCGGATATTGCGTTAATATTGGCTTTGTTCTTGCTTGGCTATATCTGTTTGTTACTTTTGCTAGTTGACATATACGACATTTCCGAATTACTTCTATTATTTGTTTATAAGGATTTTTTATATAAATACCTTTATTTATAATTTTGAAAATTTTATTTCTACCTATATGCGCATAACGTTTATGTAATTCTTCAATGAACATTGCAGTATTTTCAATTGGCAATACTAGTTTAAAGGTACCCTTGACTCTTTTACAAAGCACATCATCTATTATTGTACAATTGCTATAATTGTTTATGTTATTGATAATATTTACTAGCTCTGGTTGCTTTTCTTGTTTTGCTCTTACATTATTAAATATATTGCGTAACGATATGGGACACTATTTTAAGTTGACCTATTTTAACTATCCTTTGGTCATTTTGTCCTTTAATTTTTCTAAAAGTTTCCCCATTTTTTATTTTAAGGGTGTGTTTATATTTTGTAGCCTTTCCTGGCTTTTCGCTGAAAATATCTTTAAAATCATTTAATAAATTTTGTAACTTTATTTTCTCTTCAATTTTTAATATAGATTGATCATTTATTTCTTTTCCCAATTTTACACTATTTATTTTTAGCCATCGTTTATCTTTTACGTCCCTGGATAATTTTTTCCATTTTTTACGTCGTTTTAGGTTTCTCCAGTGTGCGTATTTCCTTCCATTTATTTTTGCTCGGTTTTTGATTACTTTCGGTTTATATTTTTCTTTTATTGTTTCAATTTTTATTTTTGAGTTTGGAAATTTTATTGATTTGGTGATTCTAAAAGAGCATTTCACTTTTGGTTTTTTGAAGTTTTTTATTTCGGCAAACTTGTTGCTTTTCGCATTTTTAATTTTTTTAAATTTTGGGTTTTACCTTTATTGGATTCAGCTTATAGTATTTTCTAATTAATTTCTTCTTTTCTCCTATCTTTACTTTGTTTAATACGCGTTTCCCCTTTTCTGGTTCTTCTGAACCATTTATATTTTTTAATTTCATTTGTTTGAGCCTTAATAGTTCTTCAATTTTATCCTTTTTTTTGTCTCTAACAGGTCCCTATCACTTTTACCAATTTCTCTAAATCTTAAATTTTCATTCGAATTTCTTCTTATTTCAAATTCTTTTGCCTCTTGGCTTGTTAGCTTTCTACAAATAACATTTTCAATCCCTTGTTTCCCGCTTTTGACTGGGTCATGCCCTGCGGACAGGTGATTATTTTCAGTTATTGTTTTACATATATTATTCATTTTGATTTTCTTTATTTTTGTTTCATTGTTATTTTTTAATTTTCAACTATTTGCTCTTTCATCATTTAATTTTTCTAAATCTTTCTGATTTATTTTATTTATGTTTGTTTTGTTTGTACTTTTGAACCTCTTTTTCGGCTCTTTATAAGTACCGCCTTGTGAACCCCTTTCGTCTTCACAAGACGGTGGATATAGCCCCTCCCCGCTACTCCGACTTGACCAATCCTCGTATAGCATAGGTATTGGTGTGCTACGTTTAACTGGGTCACCGTTATTTT